>JAPYZF010000077.1:0-297617 GCA_030523045.1 Meteorus cinctellus | reverse complement strand
GCCCCGGTCACTCCGTGCTTCGGTAGAATTGTCTTCGGACCCGGGTACAATGGCTGATCAGCTGAGTGCCCGGTAAACAAGCACATAAACAAACAACAACAAACAACATTATTTAATTAATTCCATATCGGTGTACTTTACTTTTTCTATAAATTCTTCAACTCAAATTTTTATAGTCGAACATTGATTTCTGCAGACGAGTGAAAAACGGTTTACTTTCAAGTTAATGTTATGTCGATACAAAATGCGATGTTACGTTTTTTCTCCTGGGAATTGTATTTGGAATTTTATTAGGGTTTTATTTTTTTTCTACTTTTGTATGAAGCGGTTAAATTTTTATTTTCTCATGAATCATCGGAAACTTTCTCAACTGTGAAGATTTAACCTCCTTCCATCAAGAATGCTCGCAGTCTAATGGTCAAAAATATCTCACGATTAAACTGAATTAAATAACGGGTTTATAGGTCACCATACTACCGAGCCAATTTCGCTTTTACTTATTCAATTCCACTTTGATCTACTCTTGGTTGACTCCAGTAAAAGGTCGTTGCTGTATAACTGTGTCTGTCATGACTATCTCCAGTTTTACAGAAAGGATACTGAGGTAAACCAAAAGTGGAGAAGAGCAAAGATAACTTGTCACATGTTTCCTTCAGTTTTGTCCAACAATATTTTACTCTTTTACTTCATACATTATTGATGCTATTCAGCAACAAGCCCAATTGGCGTATGATTCTTGACCATTCATTATTTTGCCTTTGAAATTTGTGAGATCAGGAAAAAAAATGAATAAACCATATGTCTCCTTTTCCCTTCAACAGAAATACGTAATAAACTCTCAATTTACTACAACTTCATCATCAACATCTTTTCCCAATACAATATTTACGGATCGAAACACATCAATGTTTGATCACCTTCAAAATTTCATAGCAAATGGTAAAAAGGATTCTTTATTGATCCCCGTTGCCAATAAAAATTCATTAAATTTTCCAGCTTCAATTACCAAATAATGTAGCAGGTGATGAATATACCAAAGTAATTGGAGAAAGTTGTTATCAAGAGTGTATACATAGACTAAATGGAATTGGAATTTTACTCATAAAAGTGTATTTACACTCCTGAGATTTTCATAGCGCTTAATTATGCAACAAAAACCTCTAAACAGCAAAAATTTCATGGGATAAAATCAACGACAGAACAAACGTTAATCAACGCTACGATCATGTATATTCAAATGCAAATGAATTGATTAATAGTTAGTATATACAGATGATACTCCCAATTAATTCTCAATTTAATGGGAAAACATTAATTAATTAAATAAATCGACTATCAATTCAAGAGTCAAATAAACATGTATCTTTCATTCCATGTGTATAATAACCACCTTTTTCTAGTTCTGTTCATCATAATATGTGAAAATAACAAATTTTTGTCAGAATGAAAAATGAAAACTACATATGTATATGGTGCCTTCTAAGGGAAATTAACCCTTCTATTTCCCACAAGCAGGAAACAAAAAAAAATAGTACGACAACATTTTGTAGTCTCTCCAAATATTTCGAATCGCACTTCAAATCCTAGAAAAGTCATTTTAGGTGTTACTGAAAATGAAGTGGGAAACAAAAAATTGAAAATATTCATTGAGAGTACGAAGTGATACGTGTCGTTATCCTGCCTGAAAATATACAATCATGAATGAATTCGGCTTCATATTCATTATCAGCAGAATCAGAGAAATCGATTCGTCATGAGGGTAAATATATAATTATCTGCGTTTTCCCACACATGTGAAATAACTTTTGGGTGTGACTTTAGTGATATAACTACTTTAATCTCAGAGTTATTTGTCGGAATTGATTTTCTATTTCAATTTAATGAGATTTGATTCTTGCTATTTCCATTTGATCATGCAAACACACATAGTAGCAACCTGCGTTGGAATTCCAACACATAATGGTCTCCTACACATATCAAATCGTATATATAGCCATATACCACGAAACAGTGTTGTATTACGTCTATCCTGCAGCCTATTTTCCAAGTTCGAAACTCTAATTTCCGTTTGGCCACGTTATTCATAGGATATCCGACACTACTTATTCGGTTTCGACTCAAATTTGGTTTGTTCCTCTGAATACGTATAAATCATGAAAAAGAATTTGATTGAAGGCAGTGAATGTTCGACCGCAAATTGTCAACTGATCAAATTACAAACGGTTTGAGAATGGGAAAGAACCATTGGCAGAGCTGGTAGGAAGTAATATAGAATTCATTATTTTTTCCTCATCTTTTTCCTGCAACATCATATTCTCTGATTCTGGATCAAACAAATATGTATTATAAACACCAGTTTTCATTTATTGATTGACAAATCAGAATTTTTATATTTTTTTCAGGTGTATTAATCAAATATTATAGTTAATTCAAGAATATTCTTTTAAGATTGTTCCTCAATGGCTCCTTGAGTAATTTAATTGAAAACCTTCCAATATTTAGTGAATATCATGCCAACATGCATAAATATTTTCTGTTTTCGATAAATCTTTACATACTTTCCGACCGTTATCCGCTACTTTGCTGTCTCTACCCTTTATTAAACTTTCTTTTGTAAGTTAAGCAGAGATTGCATGGTAAAAATTCCCCCACGTTTTCATTTCGTGCGGGAGAGCTAACATGAGAGAAAAAAAAATTGGAAGTGATATCTATATACCATGAAACAAAGACAATTATCGCTCTCAGTAGGTCGACGAAGGTGACCCGCAAGGATTGGTGGTTGGTTGTGAGGCGCATGAGGAATTATGGACCCTCGACACGCTATTCTACCGGCAATGAATATAACCCCGGAGAATATAGTATATAAGAAAGAAATTTTCACTCTATGATTTGCGATGTGCAATGGTAGTGGTTTGTATTTGTATAAATATATGTTGGTTTATTCGTGGTAATTCAGTATCCAACACATGTTGTATATGACGGAACCACCACCGCCACAATCTTATTCTTATTATACGGAGTAGAATAATGAAAAAGGGAGTATGCGTGTTTAGATAAATAGCTCTGTGATGTGCCGGTTTACTCGGCGTAGCGATTTAGTGAAATACAGTGTTATCAGTAGAGCAGTTTTAATAATGTCGGAAGTCTCTTCTGCATTCCCATTCTTTATCATATTCATTATTTTATCTCCTGAATTTTTCTTCTCCGTTATTTTGGAAGTGGGTTCAATTTACTGTGCTCCACTGTAATCAATATCGCATTGGGTTACCACATGTGCTTCTTAGGGTCTATAAAGCTTTTTTACGCCAGTTATTTTTCGTTCCCTCATGTACGAGCTATCTTGAATATTTTGCCGATGGAGTTTGGTGATATGTTGGAGGTTCCGTCTCTATTTTTATCATTCTATTGTTTGATTTTTAAGTTGTCGTTCCATCTTTTTTTAATCTCTTAAATAACATTTGATGATGAACTCTGCCCCTTTAATTTGTCTTATGTGAATTTTTTTCGTTTACAGTTCGGAAGAAATACTACCAGTGAAACAATAAAATACTGAACACCCCTATTAATTTTACAGATGTGAATCCAGCGTGAACTTCATTCTGATCCGTTGTATAGATAACCACTCATAGTATAAGTTGCTTTTTCAGTACAGAGGTAAATGAGAAAAAGCGTGTGGGTGGAAAAGAGAGATCACACTACAGCAATAAATCACATGTGCGTGCCGGAAATTTAGATCGAACATTACTCTCCTTCTCACTCACATCCCATTTTTCCACCCTCAATAAATAGTTTCAAGAAATTTCTTGGAGATTCAGTGAGATTACGATTAAGTAAATAAATCAGTAACACATTCATTCTCGTTTCGCTTCTTAGAAACAAATGTGTCAAATTTGTTTATTTCTCTCACATCATTGAATATAAATGTAAACTTTTTTTTTTGTTTCTCAGTGCATAAATATTGACGATGACTTTTATATCATTTTTCTTTCTTACATATTCTGTTATTGCAGATTCATGGTGGTATTGGTGTGCCTGATATTTAGTGTTCTCTCCACAATTGAGCAATACAGCAACTTTGCAAATGAAACATTGTTTTGGATGGTGAGTTAAACTTTAACAATTATAACTCATTAATATTTATCTTCTTCCAGTCTACCTGTATTCATTCATAAACAAAAATTAAGAAACTTTTGCGCTTCGGTTCTTGGAGGAATTTTGTACCATTGAGAAAAACTTGAAAACAACATTTATGAACACAGATAGCTGAAGAAAGAAATGAAACAAATTCTGGATATGAGCTTCAAGTATGAAAATAGGAATGAAAGTAACCGGTGTACTTTCATTGACTGGTAAAGTTCATGCCACGCTCTTCAAAACATTCTTTACTCCTCATGAATCCACATCACAAAAATTACTTGAGAGACATGAAAAAATTCAGAAAACCTACACAAGCTTTACAGCAACCGAATCCTCTCTAATTGATTAGATTATTATTATTTTTGTTTTTTTCTTTTCACTTTAAGTGCAGTAAACGCTACATCGGTCTCTTGAAATTTTCTCTCTATCTTTGTTGATTTTGTCTTATGTAAACCCCTGCTTTTCCGGTTGACGGCCACAATTTGTCCGTTGGATATAGTACATGCGGGCGACAGGTGGAGTTAATCCAACCATATTGCGCCATGAACGAACTTAACCCTCTTATACGTTCGTACAAGTGGATTAGTGTTCCATCAATCACACGATCCATGTTTAGTTTCATTATATATAAGCTAACGCACACTCACACACAAACAAATAGCACGATCAATGTGTATAATAATCATTGCTAGTGTTCTGCAACTGACATGAACTTCATCAATTAGTCATCCAATTTCATCATTGTCACGAAATATAGTTCATCTATTTCTCTTATCAACTGAGTAGGTCCGATTCATGAGTATGCCACAATTTAAGTTGAATATGCAAAGGCACAAGAATATTCTGATATTTGCATAGTCACAACTTAATATCGAATCTGAACTTATTATTATTTTATTATTCACAGGAATATCCAATCCAGATGTAGTAGATAATTATTATCCGAAAAAATTCGTTTTGATGTTTTCTTAACTCTATAAAAAATGCGGATGTATTTCCACTATACTATTGATCACTGTTGTATTCACATAAAATGTTTAATGCTTTATGCGTGATTAATATTGAGAATTATGCAACTATTGTGGTATTGAATAAATTTCGTATATTGTGATTAATCAAATGACGGGAGTGTATGGAATGGTGATCAAAAATTTGAAGGATTGGAGAAGCGCTAGGGCTCAGGGGAAAAATTGATTGATGAGGACGAATTTAGTTAGGATAATTAGCATTATAAGGAGATAAAAAGATGGCTCATTTCACCAACCTATTTTTCGTCTATTAATTTTGCTGCATAAAGAGCCACTTCCACATTCTTATAATTTAGTTGCAATTTATGGAAAAAATGTACATTTATGTTGGAACTAAGTGATGCAATAATAATCCAAATTGAATAATCGAAACTCGCGAAGAATCAATTTGGGGGAAAATAATAAAAACCATCGAAATCTCAGTACCCTCTCTCGCCGTTGTGTACGATACAAAAGATCCAATATATCGATTCGCTCGTCTATTTGTTCAACGGAAATATGAAATGAAGGGAAGGAATAAAAAAAGCACCTTACATAACGTGCAGTCTCAAAGGGGATATACGAGTCTGTGGGGAAAGTAGAAAAAAATATGGACTAAATCGAAAAGAGAAGAAAAATAAAAGTAATAAAAAATAAGTCGCTTCTCGGAAAGATGGAAAGAACCGAGGGGCCATCAGTTCGCGAAGGGCCGGAGAAAAAAAAGGATATTAATTGCGTAGCCTACGCAATCGAAATAAGCTGCGTTGGGTATTATCATGTCAGACCGCATGAATCTGATCCAATGTATTTACTCGTCCGGTCGATAGAATGATAAATTATTAATATCTAGTTTATTTGGATAGAACATATTATTATCTATCTTTAACCTATGTTATTTCATTACGATTATTAATATACATAACTACTTTTTTTTTTTTTTCGTTCCAGGAAATATGTTTAGTGGTGTTTTTTGGTGTAGAATATCTAATACGACTATGGAGCGCTGGATGCAGGTCAAAGTACATGGGGTGCTGTGGACGGTTGCGATTCATACGCAAACCAATCTGTATAATAGGTAATCCTACAATGCATCTTACCGATTGTATTTATTCATAATGGAACATCAATCGAAGAAATTGAGGATTAAATCATTGCAACTGTTGAAAGCACTTTTATCAATGAATATTTCGACTTTTTTCACATCACTCGTTGTATTCGCAAACTAATTTTCCTTTCCGTGATTAACTAACTAAAATTACAACAATATAACAACAATACGAATGGGACCTCGAATTTTTCTTAAGGGAAATTTGTGGGAGAGACAAAAGTAACGTTTCCATATACTGCGAGTCTTATTTTCTTACTATATTTTTATTTTTCGATAGACCATTTGACACAATGTCTATGTGTATTGGGATAATATGACTTGCCACAAAAATGTCAGTCAGCGGGAAAGCTTTCACCGTGCACTTCCGATTTTCTATCGTCCCCCTTAGGAAAGTCCGAATGTTGCGCAGATGTTCGTTATTGATGTCGGGTGATGGCAGTAGTGGAAGTGAGGAATCGGAATATCGTCATACCCGGAGACAACTTATTGTCTCACTCATGTACGGATATTTGAAAGTTTTATAACTGGCCACACTGTGGCGACATTGTGTCAACCAACAATCACGATGGTCCTCTTTCTTCCCCAAAGGGGCCAGACATAAGCACAGAATTAGTAAATAGAACTCAAATAAAATGGAAAGAATAGAAAAACAAAAGAGAAGAGGTTTTCCCTGTAGATCTAACTGCGTTTAGGTAATTTCATTGTGATGACATGGAGAATAAATGAAACGTAATCAAATTTACAATGCAGATTTAATCGTTGTCGTGGCTTCAATGGTCGTATTGTCAGTGGGGAGCAATGGACAAGTATTCGCCACCTCAGCCATTCGTGGCATTCGATTTTTGCAAATTCTACGAATGCTCCATGTTGATCGTCAAGGTGGAACTTGGAGATTGCTTGGCTCTGTAGTATTTATTCATCGCCAGGTACGAAAATAAATTGATCATTTTGCTTTTCTGTAAAATAAACTAAATTGTTCTCTAATAAACAAAAATAAAATACAATACTTCTTCAAACATGACAGGATATATATTTGAATGAAATTAATTTTCAGGAATTAATCACGACACTGTATATTGGATTTCTGGGCCTAATTTTCAGCAGTTATTTCGTATACCTGGCTGAAAAAGACGCTGTTGGGCCTGATGGAAAGACAGATTTTTCCAGTTACGCTGACGCACTGTGGTGGGGGGTAGTAAGTATTTTTACAATTTTATCATGCATAAATTCAAATCGCATTACGTAACTATAATTCATCTATATCACACAACTCAATCTTCACGACGACGTAGAAATGATAATTGAATTTCGAACACATATAGAAGCAAATTATGTGTGGGTGAGTGTCTGGGTGGCTCCCTATTCCTCTGGCATTACCAATAAGTCTCTCTCTGTTTCTCGCCGTTTCTCTCACTACATCTAACGCATTACACAATATGTGCCTTTGTCAAATGTGTACTATGTTCTCTTGCCAATGAACATCGAGTAGCAACTCTAGATCAACCAGATTATTTCAACAATAGACATATTCGATAGTTGCTATTTGCATCGTCAAATTAATTAGGAACTTGGCACAAAGATATGTGTAGATTATTATGGCAATTATTGGGTACGATTTCATTGGAAAATAGCCACTGGATCATTGGAACTGAACCTCATTAATATGACTGCATTGGAGATACCGACCAATTTTGGTCTGAATTTCAGTAAAATATATTCTCGTGTTGATATAATCATATATTTATTATGCACAACTCTTCGGATAAGATTTCTAATAAGAATAGTATTCAATGAATCACAGGTTCACAGAAGACATACTGATTTCCATTATAACTTGCTACTTTAGACACATTCAATATGGCAACAGGACAGGACGATATAGAGTTTGAGAATTTTCAGAATTAATCTGGAATTAAAATAATAAGTTGGGTGGAAAAAATAATGTGATTATAACTTAATACAGAAACTACTTGTACATATATTATAAAACACAACGCATGTACTTCTTCATTTGTTCATAATTCCTGTTTATAATGAATAAATGGAAATGATAATGGAAATGCCAACGTGAATTTCTAAAATCCTGATATAATTTACAAATTTCCATATTTGTGTGGCTGTCACAAGAATTCAATAGAGTGATTTTACTCAATCAGTAAAAGCAACCATTTGCGGTACGTTGAGTATTAATCATTGTGTAGCATGTTGTGATCGCATTAAAAAGTAATATGATGGGGTTAGAACTTAAGTGTTCTAACCCCTTTGTCTTACCTATGGGCTTAGACCACTCCGGCTCTCAGTATCCCATGCAACGCGGATAATGCACAATAACAGTATTGTGCATTTATGTTACGAACAATTAATTTCCCTATTCATTTTCTCTTGTTTTGTTTCAGATTACAGTTACAACTATAGGGTATGGTGACACTGTGCCACAAACGTGGATGGGGAAAATAGTAGCTTCGTGTTTCAGCGTATTTGCCATATCATTCTTCGCACTTCCAGCCGTAAGTTGGAGAAATAATTATTTTACGACCACATGAAATTTTTTTAACAAGTTTCATTCACTATTGTTGTTTGTCTTTATTATACAATTTCACACCATTAGTACATTACATTTTGATGACATAGTCACACGGAACTTGCCATCGTAATAACTATAAAAATAAAGATGGGTGTGAATTCAGCAGATGTAATACCATTTTGTTCATGAATAGAAAACTTAGTAATCGAGATAATGGATTTAAGAAAGAAATGCTCGTTTAGATTTTGAAATTCTCTACACAAGCATTTTTTTTCATTTTCCTTCTATCTACATTTCATTCTCTTCAGTCAACATTTGTCGTGGTTACAGACTTCCATTCAAATTTATTCACTTCTTCAATGTGAAAAAAAAATGTAAATACAGCCATCAATATTGTAGACATGTATCAATATAAAACTACCCGAAATCAGCTCAGACAAATACTTATGTATTTCTCATCTATCTATACATCAGATATCAATTCGAGAATATTAATTAGTTTGGTCAATTGCAATCTTCTCTCATATCGCTCTAACAAAAACGAACAGACGTGATCCAATCACCGCAAATATTTAGATATGTCCAAGAGTATTTGCGCAATTTTCTTTCTCCAAGTCAGATCACTGAGATCACATGCAACGAATTTGAACATTATGTTGTTATATCATTAAATCCTTCCAACAACACTGGAAAATTCTCAAAGCCACATGGACGAATAACTGTAACAGTCTTTGAATATCAGTCAATAATAAAATTCACAAAATATACCCATAACGAGGTTCATTCTTCATTGAACTTAAGATTCGCATAGTATTACAATTGGCACCATGGAAGTTTACATTATCTCGGCTGTGGTGATTGCCGAAAGTAACCTACCAACTTTGGCAGGGTGAGTTTCCACATACGCATTTAAACGTAAAAGTTAACATACTACTTTCAAGTTTACCCGATATGGCCTCTGAATATTAGTGCTGACTAATAGTTCAACGAACAATTATTGTAGCCATTATCTACTACAAATCTAATCACCTATTACTAAGTTTCTCAATTTCGTTTATTCAGAAACAATTATTTGTCATTTATTCTTTCATTCATCTACTTTATGTATATTTGAGGTCAGACAAGCTATTACGAGAAAATGATGCAGGTAGTTCGAGCTATATGCGGAAGAAAATATCTTTTTAACATCATTTATGTAATTCTGAAAAGGTCACCGCGTTCATTTTTGGATATGCGTCTAAATGATAAATGAGGTGAACAGAAACTCCAATGTGAGACTGTATTATATCAGAGTTTATGGCCATATGGTACTAGAATTTGTGATATTTCTCATCTTCGTTCAATTCTCCAACGTTTTCTCGTCGGACTTTCCTGGTTGATGATGAATTTTGGTCAATGAAGCTTGATGGTACACCTAAATTAATTAATGAGCTCCAATTATTATATTGGGTTGATAATTTGATGATTTCGTCTGAAAATTGACGTTTATGTCTCTGTATCTGAAAGAGAAGTTGACTAATTCATCGTCATTACTGTGTCCATCTAACCGACATCACGAGTTGTGAGTTAACACAATAGGGCACCTGAAATAAACTGAAGTCAAGTCAAGATAGCAGGAAGGAGACAGATTTGTTAAGTTTCCATGTGCTTAAACTTTTTATCTCTAAAGCTGGAGAGCTAACGTCAACAGTTGTTGAAGTCTTCAACATAACAAGTTGGTACAATTGAACGTCTTGTTCCATCAGATATTTACCGTAACATCAACTTACAATTTTGAATACATATTTAGGAAACATTGAATGGCTTTTCCACGATTAATGCTCTAGTATACGAATTCCATAGGTTATTTTTATTTAGAACTCCCAGGGGTCTACAAGAGATCAGAATTACCGAGAGACTTATTTTGCATAAGAATATAAACCAGTTATTTTCGTCCTTTCCATGGAATTGAGGTGAATAAAATTAATTTTCGAGCTGCTACCGCAATGAGCGTAGATTGAATGAATGGATAGATATTTTCTCAACTAATCATGGTCCAAATTGTAGTAATAAACTCTCACTCGAATTAAATTGAATCTTTCGGTTCTCAATCAATCCTTCGGTCATGAGATATTATAAAGAGTAATTTGAATGCTCAGAAAATAAAATGTGGAGGAACTTGACTTTTCTTTACTGGAATATGAAAACATATTTTGGAGCTGGCTCCAAGAGTTTTGCACCTTACAAATGAAATATTGTACAATTTGTATTTTTCCACCCTCTGTCGGTCTGAATAAATGATAAAATCTTTATATATCTCTATATTGCCATAGGGTATACTCGGTTCCGGTTTTGCATTAAAAGTTCAACAAAAACAACGCCAGAAGCACTTTAACCGTCAAATACCAGCAGCAGCAATGTTGATTCAATGTCTATGGCGATGTTATGCAGCGGACAAGGCCATCAACAGTGTAGCTACATGGAATATATACATAAAGGATCCAACACCCTCTGGTCAGCCATCCACCCCACTTGGCAAGGTGAGCATTAGCTATATTGATAATTTGCTCTTCAAGTAGAACACGTTTTAGTTCTTGACTGTCGATGTTCATTAGTTGCTTCCCAATATTCCTGAACTTGTTGATATCAATAATATTGATATACACCCGTTGCTCTTTCGTTGCATTGAGGTAACGTTGATTGAAAAAATTGAAACACAAAAGTGATGTTGACAATCAATTATATTCTCTTGATGATATAATTATAAAATGTTCCCGTTGTTTTTTATTTTGCGTGGAACGCTCCAGTGCGTGTGTTCTGTCGCGATTGTTTGCTTGACTCGATCAAGATTGCACTTCGTGGCCCAGTTTGGAATTTTAATTAGTTTGTCTTTCATTTATTTTTTTTTTCTCGGTTCTGTGAAGGAGGAATGGATTGCTATTTTAATCCCCAGATATGATATATTCACCAACAGACTTTCATGTGGTATTTTTTTTTTATTAATTCATTTCAATATTTTTTTTGTGTTTTTTATCTTTTATGTCAATATAATGTAGGGGATGTTTCAAAATTTCATTTCAAATGTATGATGGAGGATCAGAATTTTTGGATATTAACGTGTTTGAGAATCTATTTTGTCTAAGAAGGTTGGAATATTGAAAATCAGATAAATCAGTGAGCAAAACATGAAATCGGAAGGGAAGCAATAAATATTTATTACGGCTGTTGATTCGGTTTTTGCCAGTCACATGAATAAAACCACAATCCATCTTTTCCAATAAATTCAATTCCTTTCGATTCGAACATCAGCATAATCAAGCAGGAAGATATTACCAATCAACAATGGATTTGTTGTTATCTAATGTTCTAGAACAACTTTCGAATGTAACGAAGAAACTTTCGCTTCAATTGCTTTTCGTATCGGAAAAATTCAATGCATAGGATTTTGAATTAAATCAACATTGACATTACCCGGCTCAGAGTAGACAAGATATATTTAGCAGTTTGTTAAATATAGTCGCTCGATAACATATGGAATGGGAAAGTGTACAGTCAATAATAGAGTAGATAACATTATTGGAAATTCATCAATAATCAGAATAATAGGAATATTCCAATGATAATAAATTTTATTCAAAGGATTATACAAATTTCAATAATATATATCATTTATTGTCACCATAAACATAATTCTCTGAGCTCGGTTTAGAACTTTACGTTTATTCTATATAAATTTATTACGTACAATTTAATTTTAAAATGGTAGGTCAGCATTGATGAAATTGAACCCTGATATATTTTCAGTTGATTTGTGTAAAGAAGATGGTATGTAAATGGTTTAGATTAGTTTAATTTTTTTACTTCCAACTCTTTTGCATGTTTAATTACTTATTTATTATGTTCTTTACTTTTTTTCTTCTCTTCAATTTTTATATATTTACCACAATATTTTTTTTTTCTTTCAATTTTACAAAAATAAGCCACAAATACCACTTCGCTCTTAATCCATAATTTGTTCATTAACCGCCCTTTATGCAATAAAAAATGAGGATCAAGTTGCAAAGCCATCATTGGAAACACAGCAAAATAAATAAATAAATAAATGAATACGAGGAAATGGATATTGAATTTTTCATAATGAACAGCTTCGAATAAATCTCCCATACTATTCATTCAATATTTATTTGTTCCCAAAATACGCAATGTTAATAATCAAACAGATAATTATTAATATCAACTCATCACAAATTTCCATACTCCAATAATTGTTAATAATTGCTATTTTCAATTAACAATGTGAAATGATTCCATAGTAAATTTCATAAATTTCAATAAGAATCTCTATTGTAAAATACTACATGCAAATCGTCAATCAATCATCATCCCTTTTTTGGGTGGTGAATTAACGATATCGAACAAATCACTGTCATAATTTCCAATACTCAAATAAAATTAGTTCGTATCGACATTCTGCAATGGCTAACCCGAATGTGCACCCAAACAATAGAATTTTCTTCAATCTTCCAAATATAACTGCCAATTATTTTTCATTGTGTATAAATATTATTCAATCGTATTCTCCAAGATTGTACAATACGCAAAACTTACATAAAAAAATTACGAACGCAGCGAGAAAATTTGATTTAGGTACTACTGAACGTTTTTTGACTGCCAGTCAGCTCAATTGTACAGTACATATCTTTGTATAAAATATGAATAAATGCAAAATTTAGATGGCGTGGCATAAATCATCATTAATCGTATTGTTACTTCATTTATTTACTTATTTAATCACAAATTACATTCATTTTCATAGATAAATAAATTTTCATCCTGCATGCAAATTTATTAAAAAACGAATATTATTCTTCACATTACGTATTGTTGCATGTGGCGCATGAATTTATTTATATTGCCTGAGTACATCAGAGTTAATGTTACTCACTCTTTCCTTGTATCACACTCACATTCACTATTCTACTGTTATACACAATTAACTATATGTTTTGGCCCACTCTCTTTTCATTCTCACTGTACAATATCATTTCTGCTTTTCCCTCCACCCGTTGATGGTATGAATAAACCCGACCAACCAAGGAGAACAAAGAAGTCACGTAACGAAACGAATTTTCCACATATTGTGATTACCAATACGCGTTAATAACGGAAAACTCACCCTTCCCCCGTTGATATTTTGCAAATACACCAAACGATCAGATTCAATTATTATTCGTGTTTGGCAATTCTCCACAGAAGATTAATAAAAAATATTTCATCAATACATTCAAATGTAAACATGAATTCATTGCAAGCGTTTATGATAAACTTTTTTTTATTCTCCAGTTGATAAATGAAGTAAATGTTAATGATGGTAGGTAAATTAATCAAAACTGTGAATGAAAAATGACTTATAAATAGTATTATCAGCTTAATTGTATGTGCAAAGTCAACGGTGATGACAGGGTGCAATGTATTCCGTTACCAAGCCGACGCACATACACAAGTGTCTACCGATTTCGGGTGGGATGGATGTAAATTATCGTCAATGATGTGGCATTCTCGAGTGAGACAGAAATCCAAAAAGTCCTTTAAATGCCTGGGCGTAGGGGGAATTAGTGCATGTTGTGCTCGACGTGTTGTAATGGGAGGGCACCGGGGGTTCAGTCTCTGATGATCCAGGTGGCTAAAAAGGCGAGTGTCCTGAAGAGGCGGAAGTCACGCAATCGAATGGAGATGCATGGACAACCGCAAACAACACCGGCACTTCCACCTGTGACAAGTAGTGGTGGTGGTGGTGGTAGCACTACCGCATCTGGTCAGCCTGACAGCCATCGAATTGACAATGATGGTGATGTAGTTTTTTATATGGAAGAACCAAAAGCCGGGACACCAAATCGCGCGAGACGAGACAATCGGTGAGTTTTATTTATTTCTTCCATTCAACATTTCTTCTCATTTTGAATATTTCCAATTTCGTTAGCAAAATTTATTTTCGATTCAAATTAACAACTCAAATCGTTCTATTATCATTGTTGAAAATAATGAAAGTTATTCTCAATTATGTCGAACTTGATCTATTGAAGTAGTTGAAGCACTCGCCATAGACGAGGTCTGAATTAAACGACTGAAATATATCGGTGTGCGATGTTGTGAATAGCGTGTTTCCGATTTGCAGGGGTAGCCTGTTCACTTCACAAACGAGTTCAGTGACCGAAGCTGCCAGCGATGAGATCGATATTGACATTGAAGAGCCGCAAAGAGTTACAACGTGAGTTACTTTATGACATCAAAATAATAGAACAAAACAGAAATATCAAATGTTCATCAACAAATCGATGAAATTTCACCCAAGCAACAATTTCACCAGTTTTATTGATGGTGACATTTTTTTTTTTTTTTTTGAAACACAAAGGAAAAAACCAATGGCAACAATTTTTCGAAGCAGAGTAATTCCACTTTTATTTGTTGCCACTGTGAATTGCATCGATCCAAAACTTTTTTCTTTGACTTTTTCGAATCCCTTTGAAAACAGTGAAGCTGAAAATAGAATTTTCCGGTTGCATTAATCCAATTGTTTGGTTTGGTATGAACTCTGATGTGTATATATGAGATCCCAAAAAAAAAAAAAAATGATAGAGATAAATATCGATGGAGAACATTTCTGTATTTCGTATTTTTCTCTTTTTCTTCATCATATTTGTTTCATAACGAAGGTATATAGGGTGGATGAATTTATGGCCTTCGGTAACGTGTCTTGCGATATATCACAATTTTGTTCAGGATGAAATGTAGAGGTAGAGTCAGGTAACCATAGATTATTATGATGATGATCATGATTATTATTATATACTATATGTTTACCGGGGATTTGCAGGCTCACTGAAGCGCATCGAAACGCAATAAGGGCCATCAGGAAGATCAAATACTTTGTGGCACGAAGAAAATTTCAGCAAGCACGAAAACCTTACGATGTCAGAGACGTAATTGAGCAATATAGTCAAGGACATTTAAACATGATGGTGCGGATAAAGGTGAGAATTCCATTCATAAACTTTCTGTTTAAGGATTTTTTTGTATTAATAAACTGTAGGAAATTATATATTCTAGACTCATTTCAGTTATTTCCACTCTCATAAATACATCATTGGTTCCTCAAGTTTACTTTTCTTCTCCAAAGCTGCTTCTATTCGATAATCTCAAACGCTCAATTTTTTTTTTTTAAATATATTTTAAGCAGTGATAAAAAAATTTGAACGTTAGAGGAAAATTGAAAGGCTTCATGGTTGAGTTATCATTAGCTCTTGATTGGATAAGAACTTCATTTCAAGCTCGCATTGATAATTATTATATGTAATAATGACGCTTACTTCTGTGGCTTTTTTTACATGCTGCATTTCTACATGATATGCATCAAAATTTGTATTTTTTGAAAGACATATGGTTCGGATATTATTCTATTTAGGCTTGAGACATTACCGCAGGCAACATTTTCAAATTTTTTTCCATTCCTGCTCAAAACTCTGGTTTACGATACGTCAAAAATCATAAGTGTGAAATAAATACAGTAAGCTCTCTTTCTCTTACGACCTCACGATGTTCATTATTTCTTTATTTTGTTTCTAGTATCCATTTATGTTTTTTTCCTACTATTTTCAACGTTCAACAATAAATTCAATCTTGTTAAACCTGTCACCAATTGATTATATTGAGATCTTACACGGACTTTCCAATAGACAGAACCATTTTCGATAGCAATGAGAATTGGTTGTAGGAGTCAAGGCTAGGGGATGGAAATAGGGTGGCGGGCGAAACGAATAGATTGGAGCAGTGATAAAAATAGCAGGGCGAACATTTGTTAAATCAGTTCCAAGTCATGTGGAATTTGTCTGTCGAAACACAATGGGCAAATTGTTGTTTCAATGACAATATTGGCCTCAATGTTTTGCAGGAACTCCAAAGGAGATTGGATCAGACGGTGGGTAAGCCCGGCAGCTACCTGGCAGGAATCGACCGGGCAGGCAATGTGAAACCCATGACGATAGGCGCACGTCTCTATCGCGTTGAGCAGCAGGTAAGAGATGAAAGAGAAACAATATGTGTTTGTATGTGTGAAAGTGAGCGAGTCCGTATAAAAAACTTTCATCTGATATCATGTAGATCGATGTAGTCAAACATGAAATATTCCTACGGTTTTCAAGACGACTTATTTCGATTTTATTTACAATACGTCACTCCACGTATTGTTCGTCGTTTTTGGTGCAATATTTCAGTGTGCCCAAGTTGAAAATGTCATTCATGATAACCACATATTTATAAACAAAACTTGAACCAAAGATTTTGGAACAAAGTTAAATTTCAAGATGACATTAACTGTCAATCAGAATATTCAGAAAGTGGGCATGATGTGAAACTTGAAGTTCACGAAATTTATATGTGGTATATATTCTCTTTATAAAAGTGATTTTCATTCTTGTCTAAAATATTCTATAAGCCTGCGATTCTACCTGCTTAATGAAAATTACGTTGGTAAAGGGAAAGCTGATGACTATTTGAAAGAGAAAAATAAGTGAATCTTTTTATTATTTCCACAATTAACATTTGCAAATTCAATGATCCCCCCAATAACTTTTTGTGCCCTCTTAACACAGTTGCACACAGGACTGAATGTCGGAGTACCTGTACATTAAATATTCAACTAATATTCACATGTACAAAGTTTGTCCTTTTTTTTGATAATTTATGAATAATTAGTGTGAAAGTATGTTATTGATCGACAGATGTTGTTCGACTTCGGCTCAAGTTTTTTGAAAGGAGGAAAAAGGCGAATGAAAATTTCGATTGAACGGATATAATGAAAACCGTAGGGTTAATTGATTGCACACTGCAACGTGTGCAGAAAACTACTGGCATCATCGATCTTCATTCAATTCATTTTTTTCCATCAATTTTCTATGTCTACTCAATTTGTTTTTTATTTTTAACTCAATAAATATGATTGTTATTATCTACATTGAAATCCGGAAATTTCATTCTCAACAGGATTGAATACTTTGTCATACTTTCCGTTCTATTTTCTTTTATTCACCTCTATCATAATCAGTTCGTTGCCACTTCTCGTTTTTCCTTCAGCATTCCCGTTTCTCATCTACAACCAAACCCATTCATATTTCTTGCAATTTCTTTGCATATTATGCCCTTTCTTTACTGCTATTCATGAAAAGAAAGGGCATAATAAAAGACTGAACGCATAAAAAAAATGATATTAAAAATAAAATTACTGACATATTTAATTAAATATAATATATGCAAAAATAATTGCTAGAGAAAGTTTTATTCTTGAATTTATTATTTACAACACTGTCATAAATTGCTTCGATTCACTTTGATGCAGTTAATTGCAGAATCTCATTTAAAATCAAAGTATGAAAGAAGAAAAAAGTGAGATAAATAAATAATGCGATGTATGAAATCACAGTGTAACCACCTGCTTCTTCAGCACACAAAGTGAAATGCGCGAGCATACAACTGATTATACGAAATTCTTATGTGCAGCTGGCAGTCATGGATAAGAAACTCGATCAACTGGTGTACGTACTAAATGCAGTGGCACAGAAACAACAAATACCATTAAGAAGCATAGAGGACGATGTTTAACAGAACGCCCCCAATTTATTATCGATATCCATTATCATGATGATATTCATGGATTCCAATAAAATCAATCATATTAGCATGGTATTTTGCGCGAACAATGTTCCTTCATGTGGCAATTGATAAACTTGCAACTAAATATGTATATAGTCGAAAATTCGCCGATCAACATTCAGATAATTCACAACAAACTGATTATTCGTGTCATTATTGATTGTCATATGCGCCGATAGCTATAAAATTTCATCAGTAACGATCAATTTCATCTTCAATTATCTGATAACGAAAAAAAAAAATATCGATTGTTTATTGTCTCATACGATTTATACGCACACTTTAAAAAGAATAATACTCGGACAAAAAATTATATATCAAGACATAAGTAGCTATAAACATTAAGTCACGTACAAGGTTGATGAATATTAAAATTATGCTCGCAAAAGAAAGAAGCAAAAAGTAGTTTAGAAAAAGAATATCTGTCGAATCACAATGATTCTCAGTTAGATCTTTCGATGGCAATCCTGTGTGGTACTCTCAGCTCCTGGAAAGCATGAATAGCGTTAAAGTTTAGAATTTTACTGTAACACATGCGATGATGTGTTTTAACTTTCTGAGGTGTTCGTAAACTTGTAGATTAATGAAATCAAAGTAAACAAAAGAACAAAGAAGAGAAATGATAAAAAATACAATGAAGTTCAATTTATATTCGGAATACATCGCGTATACAAACAATTGACACCATGAAAACTGACTGTCCGCAATAAAGATACGTCTGTGTGTAAGAAAAAAAAATAAACAAGAAATTTACGAGCCTTTCTCAATGAACAGAAACAAATGCTAATTAAAATAATAGAAATAATTATCAAAATCATAATATAAATAACAATAATAATAATAGATAATGAACTCTATATACATTTTTTTTACTTATTATATCTAAATGAATGCGTTGTCGCATTCAGATAATTTATTGCATGAGGTTAGTTGACGGATGAATGAAAAGAAAACAACAACAAAAAGCGCGAAGTGTAAATAATCATTAAAAAATAATTGTTTTTTCTGTAGGACGAAGACTTTCGAAGGTATTTTTAATAGGGTCCAAAAAATGAACAAACGAACAAACAATGAAAATAAACAATTCAACATTCCGACTATCATTCTATTTTTTATTCATTTTTAATTGGGATTATTTTTCGCGAGAATTTATTTGTATATTTTAATTCCAATTATTCCTTCATCACGAACAGTGAAACAAATAGTGAAAAAGAACCAAAACAGTATGGATTATGTTTTTTTTTTCTTTTGCAAGACACATTCATTCTCAATTGATGATTAATGAGATTCCGCCAATTATTTTATTAAATTAATATTGATTACTCATATTTAGTCATCATATCACAGTTACAACTTGCATTCAAATATCTTTCATAATGTGCAACGGTAAATTTCATATTAATGAGTCAACGGTCAATTTAACAATCGTAATTATCACTCGGGAACATATACAGACACACACACACAAACACATACACATAATCTACACATTGAAAGCAGTTACTGCACAATCATCAATAAATGTAACTTTGTATAAGTTAAAAACTGCTTTTTCACGCCTATATGTATATTTATATACATACATACAAGTATATACACAAATATGTGCAGTCGTATCTGTACACTCTATCGGTGCCTCTCACTCAATCTACTTCACTATTAGAAAAAAAGAAGAAATAAACAAAGAATTTTAGCGATAACTGATGAATTGTACGACAATGAAATAATTATAAATAATAGTAATATTGATATTATTAATATAAACAATAATCAGTAATAATTAAACACAAATATAAGTGATCGCAGCAACATTGGAATATGAAAAAGAGAAGGAAGAAACGAATAATCATGCATTTATAAAAACGATTTCATTAACAATTCATCGCCAACATCTTTATTCATTCTTAGATTCATTTTTTATTAGAACGAGAAAAAAAAATAATCAAATTCCGTAGTTCTATATGAATGTATATTGTTTATAATTTTACATAGCAGTATCTCATTATGCGAAATACGTATGTGAATATCACAGGTGGAGGATAGTATCTCAAATTGATGTAAAAATTATTTTCAATACGCTAACAATATAGTTTCTGTGGGTGTGAATGTTACTAGTTATCATGATGATGACAAAAAAAAAACTTCTCTTTTTAATGGTTTTTATGAAAAATTCCTTTGTTACGTACAAAAATTTGAGAATTGAAAAAAATTGAAAGAAAAAAATGGTGACAAACAAACAAAGCAAGTAGTGTTCGTGAATCGGCCGAAAAAAAAGTAAAAAAATAGTAAAACATACGTGAATTGCACTTTTTATTCTTCACTTATGAATACGGCATTGTCCATATAGACATCAACGTTAGGAATATGAATTGAACTTATGTACATGAATATATAATTCAATACACAATTCGGATTATCGCGTAATTTACTGAGAAACGTATAGCGAACTAATTCGTCGAATAACGAATATTAAAAATAAAACATGAACGATTTTCGATCAATTGATTAATTAATTAAAATTAATTTTAGAAAAATTATATCTCGTTATAATATGCATAGAATCAAGTTTAGAATTAATGAGAGATCTGCTAATCGCAGCTTAGAATGTGATATCACGCGTCCTATTTTATCAAACGACGTAAATAATTGAAAAATTCAACTCACGTATTTTATCTGTTTCATTCAATGATGTAAATTGTCTCCGCTATTATTAAGATAATTATCATAAATTATTGATGTTACGGTCTGTCGTATTGTTGATAATATATATATATTTTTTTCATCCAAAGTATAGCAATGGAATAATTTAAAAAAAAACGAATAACTATGCTGGTATTGTAAAATTTTTTATGCGTATCATAGTTATATCAAAAGGAAAAATTATAATTTTTAAGTTCTAGAGAACAGAAAATTGATGAGATAAACCACGTTATATGAAATTTTATTGATCGATCGCATGGTACGGTTATATATGGCAGTTGAATAACAACATTCTCGGCGTTGAATCACCTGGAAAATTTGTCGAATTAATGGTATGAATATACGGAAAAAAAAAAATTTTAATTGAAATGTTCACAAATGTATAAAATTAATTGGACGGAAAAAAACTTAACTGGCCCATGATCGCGAATACACAACAAATTTGTTCAGCAGTGTTCAATTATATGAATATCCTCTAATGAACAGTCAAATTTTTCATTCCCATTTTTTTCATATTTTGGCGAGTGACAAAAAAAGAATTTTAATATTGCCAACTTTCCACATCAATGCAACTCTAAAGCTGTTTGTTATTTTTCCAAAGAATCACAAAGTTTTTCTAATCGTTGATAAAATTGGAGAAAAAAAAAGAATTATAAACGCTGCTTCTTGTGTACCTTCTATCTCTCTTGTTATTACTGTTGATCAGTTTTCTTCACAAAACACATTCTGAAGCTAGTTCTTCATTACATATAACGGATAAAAAATCATAATTTTTCCTATACATGTATGTACATAAAAATATTACCGGAGTGTTATAAATGAGCCTATTTTGAATCACAAGAATATATGGATCTATTAATAATCAAGTGTGCGAATAACTCAGACCAAATCACGTGAAACTTTAACAATTTTCCAACTGTTTACAAAAATTTCTTCACGACCACAATTTATTCTTATATATTTCTCAGGATGCATCCCATTACTTCTCCAAAATAATAATGCCTTCGAAAATGAAAACAATCCGATAACAAAATTGAATTTAAGAGAGCAAAAGTACGAAATTCGTGAACAGCATTATTCTTTTCCGAACTATTTACAATGGTGAGAAAATGAATTATTAAAAAATAAATAAATACCAATATGACCAAATGAAGATGACCTTATTCCCAACAATGGATCAATGAATATAAAGCTATAAATTAGGGGATGACCAGACCAAAAAAAAAGAAAGACAACAAAATGGAATTTCTATTTTATGACATCCAATGCTACATTAATATATAATTTGTTCTATGTATTATGGAGTCTCGCGCGACTATTTCTATAACTCATGTGTATGGATGTGAGTTGGTCGAACGTACACATCTGCAATGCGCCTGTGAGATTGCTCCCGTTTCACGAGCCGTCTATAAATATTGATTCACTCTGATAATGAAACATTTAATATATTTCCAATGACAAAAAAGAAACGTAGTAGACTTATTCGAATTGCTCGTTTGGAACGAATTGAATATAAGTCATACAAGGAAAATAAGAAAAAGAGAAAAGAAATGATTGAACGAGCCGTGATAGAAAAAAAAAATAGGGAAAACTAATAACGATGAGATATTAAATCAGTCTCAATGACAATGGGATGTCTCTTGAAACTGAAGCAGTCGAGAATAATCGAGCACTAAAAAATTCAATCATATCACCGTAGTTGCCTATACATATATATGTGTACACAAATATACATATATGCTATCCAACTTTAATATAGTAATCGAAATTGAAAAAAAAAAATAATAATAATATCTTGTCTGCAATGTTCTGTTAAGGGATTACAAAGCCGCATTCGTGTCATTTAACTGTTGAAAGATCACAAAAGAGAAGTAAAACTATTTGATGAAAAACTCTGCAAGAATAATATTGCACGAAAATTAAATTATTCTTCCAAACTTTTACAATTTCAGTTTTCGAAGTTAAAAATACTTCAATACAACTGTTTTTGTTTCATTTCAATATTGACAGGATGTATACTGCAATATTAATTAAGGACAGAATTAATCATATTTGCATTTGGAAAAAAACTTTCCTTCACAGTCTTAACTATAAATCCGAAGGTCACTTGTCGAAAAAGAAAAAGAAGAAAAAAATGAATCAAATGAAATCGGAAGGAAAAAAACTACAAATTATCATGATTAATCGAGTATAATTATTCACTGCAATTTTCTCATCATATATCCATATGTTTTCAATCTTCACAGCAGAAACCATATTTTGCAAGTGTCCTTCCAACGTATATTATTATGAACGTAATAGCGCGTTCTGAAGATGATGTTCAACAATTATAATTATAAATACAAAAATAATAAGCAAAATAAAACCAAAAAGGCATATAAATTTAAAATGCAATTACGGGTCCATTATCCGTGGGAAACTATCCTTAGTCTTTATAACACTCCAATAAAAATTAATGAGAAAAAAGGGAAATGAGAGCGAACAAAAAGAATACAAATTATAATTAGACTATATTATTGAATTGATTGAGTTGATAAAAGAAAACAAATGAAAAATTTTTCTGATAACATTCTGTACAATTGATTCGAACGATTGCAAATGGGTCGCCATAAAAGAGATGACAGTAGAAAAAATGAAACAGAATTATTAATATCATTATTGTATATCGTGCATTAATGTACGCCTTGTCGAATAATGTAAATTTGTGACGTCATTCCTTATACATATTATATAGTAATATATAGAACAAAAAATTATGATAATCATAAATATTATAAACTACTACCATAATGTTGAATATATCGTATTGAATAATTTTTTTCATACCATTTTTGTTATTTAATTTTAGTTTGATTATTATTAAACTTTACTCCACAATCCCGAGTAATTGTTTTTATTCGGGAACAGTTTATCGTCAATTCGAAAGCAAAAGAATAGAAAGAAGGAGTTATTGTCTACACATCTCGGAAGAAAATCACCTTTGGATTTATCTTCAATTTTTCCTTCGCTGTGAAAATAATGAAGTAATTGCGCAAATCGATTCCGTATGAATTCATAAATACACATTTTTGTCGTTCATACGAATCAGTTCATTCCTCTGACAATCAGAATGAATCATACAATAAACTTACACCACTATTCACTGTCAAGTTCAGTAAAAACAAAGCAATAAAATACCGAAATGTCGATATAATTCCAATAAATAATCCAGGGAGGAAAAGGTCCGTCTTATAGCGCGATCTGCGATCTTCGCCGCAACTTCTGACTGCATTTACCCAATGCACACAGTTGATAAAACAGTGTCTATAAAGCAGATTAGTCGCGAAGAATAAAACCAAACTGTCTCCACACAGGACGAAGAGAAGTGAGCGTTTATGTTAAAAGAATATATAAAGGATGAGGTGGAATAACATAAACGGCAAAGGGAAAAAACTGTTATTGAGAGTGGAATTTTGTTTCACTTACCGAGACGGTCAGACTCGGGAACAACTCTTCACCTTCCCTCCTTTTATATTGCTTATACAGAAATAATTCCATCATGCGTACACACACATACATCCAAACTCTGTCCCTTTACCGCGACTTTATTCATCCATTTCTTTCGATCGTCCATTCCGATTCAGATTTTTCCTTTTCGTCGCAGCTGTCACACGCAGAATATGGATAAGAAGTTTGACCAGCTGGTATATATAATACAACGTCTGCCACATTGAGCACACCGTAAAGTATAAAAGAATAAGCAGTAACAAAACCCTTGTCGAGTGCAAGAGACAGCGACACATCGCGAAAAAAGTATGGAAAAAAAAAATGAAACAAAAAGAAGAAAAAAATCATTGCATGAATAAAAATAAAATGCATTGCACAAGCGACGCTTTAACAACATACAAAATAATATATGATTACAGGAAATATCCAAGTATACATATAAATACATTTATAAAAGCGGGAGAGATCAGACATTAATTTATTTTATAGTGTCGCGCAGGGGGGCATTGCTCATGACTAGCAAGAATTAAATTCAAAATGCGTGCAATAGCACATACAACTATTAGCGATGTATCGTTGCAGCTCAACTTGAATATAAATAAATATATACTGAAGGTAAAAGAAAATGATGATCGTTAACATTCGCAACGATATAAAGCTTTTATCGCTCCCGTCGCGCTGCTTTAATTTGCCTAATTAACTTACACCGCTACTTGAACACATATGTATATATGTACCATTCAGATAAATAAAGAGAGAAACGTAATAGAAAAAAATTGCATCCCGGAATCCACATAGTGCGTCGACAAAAATGACTTCTCATATTGTCAGTCAACACACACTCGTTTATTTATATATGTTTATATGGTTGAATGATTGGAGTTGTGATAGTTTTATTCCTTGAGGGCTCTGATAGTGCACGCATATACATGCACACAGTCCACCAAGAAAAGTATCAAGATTGGAATTCCAGTTTACAAACGAATGAATTAAAACTTGCCATTACGACAAGTTGATGATTTCCGGTGGCGTCTCGCTCTCTCCCTTCTGGTTTTTTGTCAAGCGTTCGCGCACCTCGGACACGTAACGAGTATATTGATTAACTTCCAAGTCATAGAAGAGATATAGGTTTATAGAAGACAATTATTGTGTATTCCGTTTGCATTGGTGCCAATTCAACATTGTTTTTCTTCTGTCTATCTATTATTTTCTTTTGTTGTACAACGAACTGTATTAGGATAAGGTTAAATAAATGACAACGAGTTTGAACGCGATTGAATGAAGTGGAAGAAGAATAGCTGAATGAAAATACAAAAAAAGCGAATAAATGAATTAACGAGGTAAAAAATTGACGGAGAAAAAAATTTTAAATGAGAAATGAGAATGAAAAAGGTGGAGAACAACGAACGAGTATATACGAAATAACAAACCCATCGTGAGTGCACGCGTTCACATATCCCGAGCCGTTCATTCATGAAGGCGTTTTCTTGTTGCAGAGTAAGTATATATGTATAGAATGACACAAACGTGCGCGAGAACGGATGAAAATGCATCAGTGTTGAGTGTTTTATATGGATGTATTGTGTTTATGTGTGAGCGCGCGCGACCACCGGTTGGGACGATGCCAATGAACGGAGGAAAGAAAGGGTGAAACAGAATGGAAGAGTGAGTGAGGAGGAAAAGCAGAGAGAAAAAAAAAGTTGTGGAATGCACATCAGTGCGCGATTAACGAGTTGAATTGCATAATTGTGAACAGTGTGGTGCATCTTAATTTTGAATATTGTTCATTAATGTCAATTTACGTAACAGTTATTGCTCTGATGAAATATCTTTGTTATGATCTACAGAATAATTCCATTTTATGATTCACGAAAATAAAATTTGTGCTGTGAATATACTTTACAATATTTGTTGCTATTTTTTATAATTGTTAGTAGCAAAAAAATGTCATGAACTCAACGAGGATCTCGTGAATGAAATGGAAATGTTACTTATATTGGACGAACATAATTTAAAAAAATACAATTATTGGTATTTAATAATCAATCATTCTTTCTAATATAAATTTCATAATTCCAAAAAAAGGAGAATATGCATAAGAAGAAAAAAGTACATGGGGTCAAAGGAGGAGCCAAATAAAATAAAGGAAATTGACCGTTATTAAAATGAATTTATGGATATGATTTGAATATTTGAATAGATCAGACGAAAGATAAATTTTGCTTCTGGTATAACCAAATAAATTCATATAAAGTCTAGGCGTTCGGACACCTTTAATATCCCCTGAGCTTGTATATGTATTGATTTATAAATATATTCTCATGTATATATATCTACAGATTACAAGCAAGTTGTTGTTATAAGGTAAGAACGCTCGAGTGCACATGAATATTTTTCACTAGAGACGTAGAGAAGAAGAGAGCATGCATATTAGCTTGTGTAGTCATGCAAGATCCTGGTACCCGATACGAAAGACGTGCGAGACAAATTGAAGTTTTTCATGGACGAACCCGTCTTCACTGACTCCTAAGACCCGTTCATTCCTTTCTGCATTGATAGAACTTTTCTCTCTTCCTCTTTCTCATTCTCACACTAACACACTTTGAATTTTACGTACATACATCTACGTATATAAATATATGTAATGTTTTTTATGCTCCAGGGTTGAATGCGTTGGATGTACATCGTATATGTTTCAGAGTTTAACACTCTCATTTCATTGGAACATTTGTGTATGTGCTCATTGACACACGATACGAAAATAATTTTCACGATTAAACCGACTAAGACTGATTAATTGCCTAGTGAGATTTATTTGTCCTAAGAACATTGAGACTGTTGAATGGTGAATATTAATAATTGGAAAAATTCAATGAAAAATGGATTTCGAAGGAGACATAACATAATAAAATAATAAGTGTTGTAAATAAATTATTAATCCAGTCACATTTGAATATTGAATTGTTCCTTCTTCGTATTAAAGTCTCGTGCTATAGCTATTTGTGTCTTGTTCTATGGATTCATTCAATTTTCTCTTTTTCATCTTTAAATTTGTGCGCGTACATTATATTATCATTAATCAAATGGGCATGTCAAGCAATTGAATGTGCTAATGAGTCGACTGGTTGCTTTTGTTTTTTCTTAAACGAACTTGGATTAGTTTCATTATCTGGATTTCATCAATGCTTTATTTTCCTCAACGACAATTATACAGAAACAATCAAATGTAATTTTGAATACTCTGCTGGGCATTCTGATTTCGAATATGTTGACCGCCCGAAATTCATTTTCTTTTCGTTCATTATTTTTTGTGTTTTATTTTTTAATTTTGTTCTTATCCCCTTCTTTTTTTTTCTTCTTTTTTTTTAGTTCGTCGTGGGCTCACTCGCGACCGTATTAGGAAACCTGCAGTCATTGTGCTCGCCCTCCTGAACGACGGGTTGCCCAGTGCAAAAAGTCAGTTAAGACGACGACGAAGACGACGACCGACGACCAACGTGCGGGACAATAAATAAAGAAAAAAAGGAGCATATATATATATATAGGAAAAAAGACAATTCAACCAAAGCGAACTCCCTTGGCACTCACTATAATTACTATGCGGTTTTGCGGTAGAATACTCGTTACACAAAACGTCATTTTCATTTCTCGAATTAACATATTGTTTGTCCATATCTGAATCCACTCATGTTCACTGCCTAAATATTCATACACCTCCGAATTAATTGTGATTAATTTCAGAAGTTCAATCGTTTTTGGTGCCTAACAAAAGTCATTGTATCCCAAAGAGTAAGATTCGACCTTTCCGGTATAATCAAACAAAGTAAGACATTCCCATGTGGTAATTGGAAAGGAAGACTAACAATTCAGTTCGAAATCTTCATCTTTTCGATTCCCATCTACTGTAGATCCTCGCAGAAATGATGATTAACAAATTTATTGCTGCAGTTTGATGGGTGAGCATTATAAAATAAGAGGGCAATATCCTGAATGCATCATTCATGATTTATAGTTCGTACACTAAGGTAAGTTACGAGCTCAGCTATATTAAGTAAATATTTCAATATCCTGGTTGAAAGTTTTCAATTAAAAGTAAAGTAGATCTGCTATAATCATTCAAACTATAGTTTAAAATTGATAGACAATCAAAAGCTACACGCTAAAAATTACCGCGCGTCTATAAAAAAATGTTAACAATAAATACAATACTGTACCATAAAACCGAAAAAAAAAAAATCTTGTGAATTCATGTATCCATTTTGTTCGCACTCAACCTTGAGTTTTGTGAATATACCAAAAAACAAAAGAGAAAAACGAGCCCAATTGACTCGGCCCTGATACTGTATATATATATATATATATATACATATATATAATGGCATAGAATAAAAACCCTTCAAGGTGATCCGGAGATGCGTGAATGGGCGTATGCATGAATGGGAATGAGTAGTGGTGGTAGCAATGGACGTCGTGTGTGTGTGAACGTGAATATTGCACGCATATACACAAGTGCAACGAAACTTAAGAGGAAAGAGATTGAATATATATATACGTGCGGCGGAGAAAAAGTAACATCCTGTTGCGGTTGTGCGCGCATTGCTTCGTTGAATTCATGAACAAACTCCTGCTTCAAGTTGTATCAATGAAGTTCAAGGAATACTCCCAATGTGAAAGAGTTCAGTTCAGTTCATTTTTTTCCTTTTTCCTGACAAAAAATGGCTGATAAGGTTTATGTCGTCAAGACGATGCTCACTCGAATGAATAAATCACCGGAAATGTACGGGGAATCGAGCCGTTAAAGTTGACATTTAATATTGAGGGTATTATCTTTATTTATGAAATAAATAGGGTTGTGAAGGAATTGGATGATTGAAAATGACTTTCTGCATTATAATTAACGATATGTATATATATATATATATTTCTTATTGTCAGCTTATATATATACATATATATTTGTAACAAATGATCTCATTACGATGAGCATAGGTATGAAAAAAATTCAAATATTATTCGCAGTTTGATAAACATGGAAAGACAATAAAATGAACAATTATTGTAGGGATTAATTGAATTGTAATAACAGAAACATATAAAATTAAACCGGACGGTTGTATATTTATTTATTTTTTTTTTCTATCTTGAGACCACAAGATTACTCACCGTGTGCTTATTTTGTTATTTAACATTTTGTCCGTCGCATTTTTTACACTGCCATTTTGTCACACAATTCATTCTATACGCGAATGTGAATTTTTTCACACAGGATATGTGTTCAGCAATAATATTTTGATTTCAAGCGTCGCAAACACATGTTAATAAACATTTTAGACACAGATATATTTACAATAGTATGATATGATGACTGGCAATGGCAGCGTAATTTCGTGTTATTTGTTCACATATATGAATGTGTATTGCAACAAAATTTTTTTTCATATAATATACAATTTAATTCAATTAAGCCATTTTGTATATAAATATAAGACTAGAGATCTCCCATTAGGCTTTATTATCATTAATTCTCACCATTGAATAATGAAAATAACTTAGAAAAATACAACGATAATGTTATCATTTTATGTTAATATATTTACTAAAGGATTCATTTATTTGTTTGCAAATTTTCTTTTGTTGAAATCCCAATCACCGATATATTCATATATCAGAAGAAAATGCACTCGCAGAATCATTAATGATTCTGTCCAAAAATTGAAAAAAAAATTATTATTGGCCAACAAACATCAGTTAATTTTTGTTTTTTCTTCCCCTTTTACGCCTTATATGACACGATTACATTTATGCACTAAGGCACATGATATTCATCTTTGGTTGAAAAATGAATCGCAATTTTACAACTGATTTCATGTTTATATATACATTATGAAGGCATCCACAAACATCTTTGGCGTTCAGGCGTTTCCACGTCACATCAATTGCGAACGTTTTCTAATTTTCTTAATTTACATCGAAATAATTTTGCGATTACAGAGGACATAAGAATTGTCAATGACACGATAGGGCCAAATCCTCAGTGAACGGTAAGAGATAACAAATTCACAGACATATGCACGAGGAAAACCAAGAGCTTCAGTTTAATGGATTAAATCTGAATGTTCAGATAAATTCAAAAACATTTGAACAATAGCGTTATCGAATTGCAGATTCTCGCTTTGGAATTCCATAGCAGCACCTTAGACTTCATATTTCACAAGCCAAATGTAATTGTTATAGTTTCCAAATCCATTTCCCCATAAAATTCCCTCCTATGAAAATTACCTTTGCATATATGAAAACTTATTATACATTTGATAATTTTTGTGTTGTATATTGATGGTGAGCAACTATGATTTTCCATCGTACTTTCATATGACTATTGGTAAAGACTTTCCAATCGGAATATTCAAGAATTTTTTCAACTGACCTCTATCTCTTGGATTTCCTCATAAGTATAAATATAATGTCATCAACCCCTTGTACCAATTGATTCGTACACGCGAACTTATGAGATATATATCGCTAATAATCTGTCCAACATATTCAACAACGTATCAAATACGTATATGTATAAAAATACATAACAACTCGTTCAATCAAAATACTTTATATCTTACTGGTGCTTACTATATGTACAATAGAGAGAATATTAAGTAATTTTGCTGTCTGGCAACAGCTTATTTACAATGCCGGCACCTTTCACATCTATAAACGCGCGCGTGACACGAGCAACAGAGACAGAGAAAAGCAGACATGTGTAACACATAACTATCAAGTGTATATACACTTGCGAGACGATTAATTATTTTGCAATCTCATAATCAACAGCTTCAATAATGCGCAATATATCTTTCCTTTTTTTTATCCACACCACAGAACGCGATAGGACAAAAAAAAATATTAAAGGGAGATCAGAGATCATTGGAGTAATTGAGCTGCCTCATGACATGAACGTTCTGACTTGACTTGAATTTTTATCGATATTCGATGAAGTATTATTCTTAAATGTATTCATAGATCGTTCGAGCCCTCTTCATGGGTTTCCATTAATGATTTTGCAATTGTAATTACAAAGGAAAACTTTGATTCTTCATGAAGCAATTTTCCACCAATGTATTTTTGGATAATTTATTAATTTTCAGTGCAAGAATGAAAAAAATTAACAGCTCAATTAACCAACACCATGAAATGTCACACAATTTCATGTACTTAAATGCAGAATTGTCCATATAAAAACACAATATGAAATAAAATTCTCACGTTAGTGACACAGCTCTATGATGCTCGTCAATATTATTTTTATTGTTTGTTGACATATCGCCGGCAACAATACTCGAAATTGGTAATGCTGATGGCGAATTATCACCATCAATATCAACATCTAATGGTGATTCACCATCAATATTATTGGATGGATTCAATTCACGAACATTGCCGGGAAGATAATCCTTCCAACTTCTGAATAAGTATCTCGTAAATTTTCTCAATTGTCGAAATTTACAGTAAGTTGCTCCCTCAGCCGACTCAAGTTGTTGTGTTTGTATTAAAAATCCTTTCTCTTTAAATGTTTGCTCTAATTTTTCACGTTGTAATGATTTTCGTGTTTTACGTTTCTTTCTACCGTCATCATTATTCATGGCAACTTGTTCACAAACTGGCGGTGGAATACGTTCACCAGTAGCACTTAAAAATGCACCAGCTGATGATCCTGCCTGACCAGGTGCTTGTTGTAAAGATTCACGTGGAAAAAATTCATAACCACGCATACTTTTATCACCTGTACCACTGTAATATCTAAAATTACCACCCGAATCAACAGACAAACTTTTTTTTTCCTGTAAACTTGGCTTAGCACCACCAGTAAATTTAAATTTACATATGCTCACCTCTGTCGCCGGATTATTATTATTTTCCGTTGGCATTGGTGGTATAAATATTGCTGAACGTTTACGTTTTGTCGGTAAATTTGGTGGTTGACCGAGTGGAGCAATTCTTTTTGGGCGCGGTGACACTGATTGATGTGTTGTTTGAAGCACTGACTGCTGCTGCTGTTGTTGTTGTGGCTGTAGCTGTTGCTGCGGTTGTTGATGTACCGGCTGCACCATCGATTGATTCGTAGCCGAATTTTTCGTATCTAACATTGTATGAATGGATTTTGGAACAATTTTTTGTTCCTTTATTGCCGATGTATTTTCGCTCACTTGTGCACTGTCATCACCTTCCGACATTTTCTGATAATAAAGGAATTGCGACTGTAATGCCATTGGATTGATCAATACTCCAGTATTCGGCCAATAAACAAAACCCGAATTTGAATTATTTGTTGTATCATTATTATTCATATTTTTCATATTATTATTAACCGCACTATGATTATTATTGTTAGCTGTAATATTATTTAACAATTCATTGCTAGAATTTGTTGTTTCATTTTTCGATGAAGGCGTACCCAGGCATTCAACTTCTTCACAATCACTCGATGTTTCACTTTTAACCGCACCCGACTCATAAATATTTCCATGCTTTCTCAAAAGTCTTATTTTCAATTGATTCAAGTCTTTGATACACAAATTCAATGGTTCGTCCTGCTCACGACTATGATTATTGTTATTCCTATTATCATTATTATTGTTATTATTATTATTATTATTGATGACGTTGTTGTCGGTTATGGCCAAACATCTTCGTGATTCTTGTGTCAAACGTTTTTCCAATAAACTGCTTATTCTATTTTGTATGTCAGTACGTTGAAATGTTGTTATTTGCGACGCTGCTACTGTTGATTCGCGATTATTATTATCCATACGAGATTGCTCGTGTTTTGATAATTGTTTTCTTTCCTCGTGACCTGGTGTACCCGGCAATATGGTACCATAATTTTTATAAATAAGATGACATATATCAGCTTTTTTTGGTTTTCTCCCACGTCGTGGTTTACTATTGTCCAATGTGATTTCGCCCATGTATGGTAAATCTGAATATTTCATCGGTGGTCGTGGTGTAATTTGTTGTGATTGTTGATGATGGTGATTATGATGATGGTGAATATTATTATTGACATTATGATGTATATTGTTGTTGTGTCCAGATGGATTTATGTGTGAGGTTGTTATAACTGAACGTCGCGAAGCCAATTGCGAATTATTATCGATTGAATTATTTATTGAACTAACACGTGGACAAAGTTCTTGTTGCATTGCTGCTATTTTTTGTAACCATCCTTGAACATCGGCAATGGGACTTGGTGTTGAAGTTGATGTTGATGTTGTTGGTGCTGGACTTGGTACAGTTGGTTCACGTCCATGCGTGGGTGATGAATTGTTCAATGCTTCTTGTGCTAACGCAGCCTCGTAGTGGTCTAAGTATTCTGGTGGCAACGCTTGATGATGAAATTTCAATTTCCAGCGAGATTTCCGGCGTCCACGACTGTCAACAAAAAGAATAGATACATTTTTTTTTTTTTCGGAAAATCTACTTGTATCCATCTGGATACCGTTTTGCTATCGCGAAGTGCATGATACGTTGGAACAACGTATAGAACGCAGGCGTTTGAATTTACAGAAAATATATACGATTCTTTTTTCGCGATATTATCTTCCCCATTTCATCGGAATCAGAAAACATTCAATAGAATCTCGACAGACACACCCGAGATTCTCTTGTTCGATCCCTTTTTTTTACTTCAATTCAATGGTTCATTTCTTCTTTTCCCCATTTTTGTTTTTTGTTTTTATTTTATTTCAAACCAGTTTTCGTGAAAGTCCTTCTCATCATTCCTTTCTCGTATGCCTCTCTTTCAATCTTCCGCGCGCCCATTGATACAAATTCCAAGAAATTGTGTGCAAAATTCAACGATATTTCAGCTTAAAACGAGAGTGGAGCAAAATATTTCAGAATTCAAGCAAGATGGCAATTATCATAATTACCTTGGTCTGAATCGTGAAACGTTGTCTTGATTCATTCCTCGTCCTATACCACCACCACTGCCATCATTATCACCACCACCATCCATCGATTGCTGTTGTACATGTTGGTGTGCAACAGTCGGCCCATGGCTATGATGGTGCCCATGATGAGTGACTTGTGTTGGAGTTGGCGCAGTGCTCGCCACCACTTGTTGACTGTTAAGTGCCTCGTTAGAACTGGATCTTGACATGGCAAAGACAGATTCGAGAATGTTATCTCCTTTAAGGCAAGTGTTTCCTTCATTTACCACCAAAGGGAGACATTAACAGACAGATAGTGGGAATATGCAGTGGAAAAGAGTATGAGAAGAACAAATTGGCTTTGGAGTCGATATAAAATGATGCTCGTTAATGCACTTCACGTTTTAGATATACAAAAGCCGATAAAGCCAAGAATTTATCAGACACATTGGCAAATGGTTGAAGTTTATAATATCAATCTTTGTAGATGGCAATCGATTCTTTATAAACTTTGACAAATTAAAGCGATATGTGCGTATAATACTTATATATGTAGGACGAATAAACTTGCAATCAGATCAACTGTGAAGTAGTGAAATAATTGTTGTGAAAATAGAATAATTACGTCACAATGATAATTTTATACCCAATTCATTCGGATAAACATTTTTGTAGCAATTGACTCTGGAGTTTGTAGTGGAGTAAAATAGTGTATATCGTCGTCAGTAGATGTAACTATCATGGTCAGACATTACTGTTTGAAAAATATCATGAACTAGATTTTAATGTACATGATCAATAGATTTTTTTCGTACTTCACATAAAAATAAAATATCGTTCCGGAAGGATAATATTTTATTCAGCCGATTTATTCGTTGAATGAAAGAAGAGAATATAACTCACCTCAAGCTTTTAACATCACGATCATCCTCGTCTTGTGGTTCCTGCTTGACTGCCATGTGTACGAGCCCTGACAATGGGCACTCGAGATGTGATGAGAGGTGCAGTGGATGCTGATAAGACGTCGTGTCTGTCAACGAACCGTCTATACCCATTGACTGTGCACGAGGCACGACTTCCTCAGTCTGCATAATGCCCCCTACGTAAACAAACGAAAATATCGAGATAAATATAGTATACTCAGCAAATATTAATGAAAATAACTCCTTCATCATTCCTCATTATTTCTTATTGCTATAATTATAGAAAATTGTTCATATACCTCGTCTTATCCCATGGTATTGAACCAATTATGTACGAGGAAAAGAGGAAAAAGTTCATTTCATAACAAAATCAAATAAAAATTGTACTTTAAAACTGTAAATTGATTTGATGCTGTAAAAAAATAGACGATAATCATTATCATTTGCATTATCGATTTTTCTACTATATTACAAGTCATCGTTATTGGTTTTATTTATTTCATTCTCTTTTTTCATAATCGTGGCCTTGGACAATCAGGAATACAAAGAATACGTCGGGTTTTCAATCTAATTGTATGTAAAAACTTAAAAAAAAAACTCGACTTCGCCATCTCATTGTATTTTCTTCAGCGTTTGCCATGTGGTAAATAAAAAAAAGAAGAGTATAAAGTAGAAATACGATTCGTGAGAGTGTGTACTAACTCAGATAGTGAGTTGGAACTGGAATTTTTATGCTAAAATATTTTCTTGACAGAATGACGAAATAAATTCAAAGTCTTGAATGACTTCCGCAAACATCTATGATCAACATTGATGAGGAATAATTTCCTGCAAACGCCAAATTGATCCCAAAATGTCAAATTAATTCTTTGCTGCTACACTACTGTTCCAGATATTGGTTTCATAAGTATCGTCCTGACTTTTTTTTCCGCCAATTTTTCTGTGTGTGTTTTTTTTCGGTTTTTTCTTTTCCAAGACCAAGCGAAGTATAATGATAAGATCGCAAATGGGACGAGTCGCCTGCGCGACTTGTGGAATGCACTCTCGGTGTGAGGTCCGCGAGCCTACTGGCGCGCAGATCGTAAATAAATCTCAACAGATGGGGTTCGCACAAGGTGGCAAAGGTAGAGAAAAGAAAAATAATAATAATTAAACATATACACACATATAATTTTGTATACAAGACGGAGTAAGTACACGTTATGTGGACCTTCATTAACAAACTGTCTGTTTGGTATCTATAAATTAAATTTTCCAACGTTACCACCAGTAGCAAATGCATTTGGCTTTCATTTTAATCAAATTGCACGATTAAATTTTACTTGACACATCATTAATTTATTAAATCGCAGAGAAAAGTTTTTATATCATGAAAAAATCACCTTTATTTTTTATTTCTCCAAACTTTCGAAATGATTTCAAAATGAATGACGATTAAATACACTAACTAGTGGCTTTATTTTTATAAAGATACCTATTGTATCGTGACTGTGAACGTTAATGAGTGCGTGTGAAGTTGAATAAAAATATTTGCGGTCAAAATTAGCTTCCAATACAAGTGCTTGCGTGCAGGGGCAATGAGTGAGTGCGAGTGAAATGAAACGGCACTATTTTCTGAGGCGATTCCACCTCCTTACTTGGTCTTCGTTGATCGGGTTCCAACCACGTTTATTCATTTTCTCTCTTCTTTTTCTTCTCCGCCCTTCCCACTCTATGTATCTTTTTTCATCTCTTTTTTCCTCATTATTCGTTTGACGCCGCGCAAACGTCGAGTGCGCGCATGAGAATCGTGTTTGTCGCGCTTCAATTCCCTCGAGTGAGAAAGAAAGACGTTTGATCGCATGGTTGACGAGTGGTGCGACAGCGCCACGGTAAAATCAGTCAGATCGATTTGCTGCACGGAATGCAGGTGAGGATTGTAGACAATTACTTTCAATTACGAAAAAAAAAGAATTGGGAAAGTATTAAAACGAGATAAAAATGATAAAAGATATAAAAAATGGAACCCTGACATTTCCGCGTTTCTGATTTTTCTAGTAATTGTTACCCCGATTACACAATCAACGTTTCCCATGTGCATCTGTTGACATCCACGTGTCTGACTGAATAACATCAATAAAGTCCTCCTTTTTTTATTCATGCGGAAAAAATTTCTTCCTCACTCTCGAAAAATCATGAAAAATCCAAAACGTTAGGAAAAGCACAAGTGTTTCAACTCCGAAATATGAGAATGTCCCTTTAAATAAATCACATGATACTTTATACTATATATGGTATAGAGAACCGAAACGAATATAAATATAGCGAATGGATAAACGTCATGTGAGAAACAGACAAGAGAACGCGAGTGCTTGTTATTCGAGGACCCAAAGTGTAAAATTTATTTTTCATCTATTAATAGTTATGTCTTACTCGCCGCTCTATCTTTCTCTTTCTCTGGCATGACGCCACCATTTTCAGTTGTGTCTCTCTCAAATTTCTCACGCCATATTCGGAATTATGGTTGCGGTAAAGCACATATACTACTACACACTTAGTAATTGTATTTGGTTATTCGTTATAGCCTCGCCCTCTCCTAAATAAAAAAAAAATTAACGTCTATATATAGTCGTATGCTTTTGTACATATGCTACGTCCCAAAATTATCCTCAATTCATATGTATACCTATATATTCTAAAAGTAGATTGTTCGTATATTGCATTCACATGAATATACCGATACACTCAAAGGTCGTGAACAAAATGATACAAAAATGACTCACAGAACATTTGTTCACATTGAAAATTATAAAAGAAACAAATTATTAAATGCGAGAAAAAATATTATATAATTATTATTATATATATCCACTGTCATTGGCAGATAATGTGATAATTAACGTTCACTATAAAATTGATGATTCGTTCAATTACTCGGCAAAATATGGGGACATTAACTGTCCTGTAAATTAATCATCGACTGTACCTGAGCAGATGAGAAAGAATAAAAAAAACTTTGATTAAAAATAGAATAGAAAGAAATCGGGTAGCTCGATGAATTCAAAAAGAAAAAAAAAACAAAACTGCGACCTCCATTTTATCCCACGTGACTCCACTGCTCTATATTTATATACCATCAACATAAATGTCATTCGATCTGTATCATCAATTCAATAATGCACTACGAAAATAAAAAAATATCTGTAAATAAAAATTCACGAGGAACTGTCACGAAATTGAAAACTCATAGGAGCGCTATGTGATAAATGTCACACGATTAATTATTCTGTCGTCGAATGAACGTCACATGTATAATCAATATGTATGATTATGGTTATTATTATTATCGTTACTAATACCATTAGACATAGATGAGCTACAGTAACCATATATGTATACCTGTAACGGGAAATGCGTTTTCGGGCAACATGTACGCCGAGATATTATCGTCTCTTGTCAATGAGCACGATGATGTTATTTAATATTCTGCGCTCCACCCCGATGAATATTATAGTATTTTTTTTTATAATCACTTCATACGTTCAGTTATCATCACCATCACTTTTTTGCTGAAACTCAGGACCCTTCACTGTACAGGACACCATATATTTTTAGCAAATTGCACACACCATCATTTATCAAACTGAAATTAACTTCTGTTGACATTGAATTTTGATATGATTGATGGATTAATTTCAGGTATAAGTACAAACCGATACTGCGTGGATGATGGAATGGAATCAATTCAACTGTTGCATTGCGCATATGTTGCAATCGTTTATTGTTGAGAACATATCTTTTTTGTTATTTTGGCGATGTTATAGACGCACACGCAATATCACTAAACAACCCCAGTCGTCGGCGGTCACAACAGCACTCTCGTGGACGCGCGGTCCGTATAATGCGGGCCAAAAGTCCGCGAGCGGGGGCGCGGACGTATATTCTCGATTTGGGCGGATGGAAATCTGAGATTGCTCCATATCGGGCGGTGCGCGGGCCCGTGGCAACGTGCGCGCCACGGCTTGTACGCGCGTTCTGTAATAGCGTTGGGTTCTTTCTCTCTATCTCATCTGCTTTTTCTTTCATCTTCTTCGTCTCTTTCGCGCGATGATGTTTGTGTGCGTTTGCCACACTCTTCGTCTGTGTATGATGCGCGACCACTGAAAGGTATATTTAACCCCGCGAGAGTATTGTAGAAATGAGACGAAAGATACACTCACAGATTCGAATGTTATTTTTTATTTTTCATATTTTTTTTTATCAATTTTTCCGCTTTCACTTTCGCCCGCTGACTGATGCGATTTTTGGTTCCTTTGCTATTCTATAAATGTGCAGCTGGAATTGGCATTATCGAATTTCAAAGTAAATTTTTGGTCTTATAGAGGTGCCGGCTTATTGAGACTTTTATTTCATATCACTTCTGCATCTGTATTCTAAATTGTAGATAAAAAATTATGAGAGAAAGAAGAAGGAATTTATGAGTAAAGTATTGCAAACATTAATTTTGAAGGGTTGAACTATTTTTTTTTTCTGTTATTTCAATGCTCGGGTGCAATTCATATAAAATTGTGGAAGATATAACAGTTCTATCGAGTAAAGGATACTTGAAATGTGTCAATGAAAATTAACTAAAATCAATATCTTGTCCCCCGAATGATTATATCATTGATAGACCGGAAACTCTCCTGATAAATTTCTTATTCTAGTTATCTTCTATACAATAATTTTCTGTCTCATAATATCAATATATATGATTAATCAAATCTAAAAGGAGAAGGTTAAATTTTTTGCATTCTTAACCAGTGCAGTCTGTATCGTTTATAGAGAAGGCGCGTTTTATCATACAGTGGGAGGAGAAATTAAATTTCCACATCGAATCAACCTGCCAATCGTGAATCAACTGTATTTGTAAGTATTCACATATATATAAATTGAATTCAACGCGTAAGACAGATTGCAACGTGGAATAATAATGTCGCGGCGACTGGTAGCCGCCCCTACATACACACATGGATATACATGACCACTCTCCGCAGCAACAAGTATTGTGTGTATATATGGTTTTACATGGACGATCAAGATACCAGTCGGGAAATCGTATCATGATGATCGATTCTGTCCAATCCAAATTGTCGGGAGGCGTGCTGTCATTCTTTCACATATGTACACAAGTTTATCTATTTGTACTTATGTATCAGTTATATATTAGTTGAAGTTTCGCAAATTTCCAATTTAATTACTATTCAGTGCGTTCACTTTTCTAACGATATACTTTCAGCGTATAAAATTCGAGATAAAGATTTTCAAATTCACTGATTTGGGTTATTAACTCATTATTTAATGATTGAATGTACATTTCTATATTTTTCCTGGTTGTAACATCCCTGGAGTCACTGGAAAACTGGACCGAAAAATTTGTTCTAATAAAAAAGATTCTTCTGCAATAATTAAATTACTTTCATTAAACATTTATCTATTTCACTGATTTATTCTAATAACCACAACGATTATAAATAATTTCCCATCGAATATTATTCCCTTACATCTAAATTATATAAAAAATTTTAAAATTGTGATGGAAGTAGAGCAATTTCGTGATAATCTCACAAGAAATTACGTCATTTGATCGCGTTCAGACATGGGAAAAAAGAAAGATTGGGGGAAGAAAAAGGAGCAAGGTACAAAAAACAAATAAAAAAGATAAAATTAAATGACATCGAGTGGGCGAATTGATCAGACAAGTATAGGTCCATTCGAGTATGCTCCTGATCTTGTGCGATTTCTCTTGGTTATATATCCAAAGAGTAAAACCTCTTCACCTTTACATTCACATACACATATATATATTTTCAAGGCGGATGTGTTCACACATGGAATATAGACGTAGCAGTGCAAGCAAACCATTATATGCACCTCGAAGAAACACGATTATGTTCGCAGCGGGACACGACTGAACAAAGGACAGGCGTGCAAGAGAATAATCGACTTGCACATGGCTTTGTTCTGCGTATGTATTTTCTGATAAAAATATTAGATGACAACAATAATTGAATATACATGTATACAAATATATATTTTTTCAAAAACAATAAAATAAATAAACCGACAGAATTCAAAATATCCAAATGAATATTTTATCTATTATTATTTTTCCGTCTTTCCAAATTTATTTATTCAATATATTTATTTTCTTATTTATTTCTGTTCTCGCCCAATCGTCGACTGAATACATACAAAATTCTAATCCCGCACCAAATATATCACCCACGCTATTTTACTTTTGCATATTTTACCGTATAAACATAACATCTTAGTGACTAATATGGCTTTTACCACACACGGGCTACATATTTTATTTTTTGCCATCACCGTCTCAATATGGTAAAATGGAATACTAGAATTGTGGATATAGATGTTCAAGGATACTTTGTGAATAAAGATAATAAAGAAAAAATCACTGATCGTCATTGATTGAAATACTTATATATGTATATATATATAAATACGTATATGTTAATACATACTAATATGTCCCTCTCTCATTCTCCTCGACCGTGACGACTAAATTCCGGGTCGTGCGTATATACGCGCCCACGCGTGAAATTTTAGCGCAACGAGGCTGTAAATTATACGCCGTATTTTGCAACTCGTTATTCTCCCAAGACCGACATGGTTCAATGAAGAAATACATACATACTTATGTATATATTAATATGAAAAAGAAATTATTTTTATATCAGTAATTATGAATGTGTATTTATATATATATTTATATATTTATAATAGCGTACACAGTTATACAATTTTATCCATGACCTTTTTCTCACAATATTTATTGTGAGAATTGGTGATGAAATTCTTTATCATCAATATTTTCCAATTATTAAGAATTCATTGAAATTTAATTTAATATCGTCATTTATTATTCCATTTCTTTTTTTCTTTTTGATTAATCAACAAGTTTATATACAAGTCAGTAAATATTATCAATTGATAATTGTATATTTGGAAGAAATTCACGGTTGATTGACACCTGCGATCAGGTGACTCAAGAAAAGATCGGAAGGAAGAAGTTCCTCTATAATACGTAAAATTTAATTCAGAATTGTTATTTGACACATGAGTTTCAGAATCTTGTTATATAATAAACGAAATTACCGGAATTTAATTTTACAATTCCGATCTCGAATGAATTCCAAGAGTTTGTACTTAAAATGAGAATAGAATTAATTCTTGGTACAAATCCAAGAAATAATTCCTACGTCCATAATAGAATCAGGAATTATCTAAGTTGAAAATGCTCTTCATTTCTAGATGATAAGATACAGTCCAAAATTCTTCAATGAAAGACCTTTTATGTTCAATTGATTTTTCTTTATGGATTTATCACTGCAGCGATAAATTCATGTACATTTCATTTTGTTTACTCGTGATTCGCAAAAATATTTCATGAAATCCCCATAAACTTTCAACTTCTTCAGGAGTGTCGTCTTGTACGACTGTTCTCTATACGTGTAGTAGGAGTCGCCGTGTCTCCCGCAATAACTATAAGTAATACCAAAGTTTTATATATATATAAATGACTGCGTCAGTTATGTACGCGGAGGCGTTCACATATTATATTCCTTATACGACAAAGCAACTCGCCCACATATATATATATATATATATATATGTATGTATATATATAAACATACAAACACATTGAATCTTGACATGTGGACATGTGTCCCAATACCTGGCAAACGATATGTCAACAACTAACTTTCCACTCACCAATGTATACTCTGTCGTTTATTTTTTCAAATCAATCATACATTGAAGAGCCAATATGTTGGAGAGCCAATTTGTGTATTTCTTCTTCGACCACTCCAATTACTTCAAAAGCTGTCACAGCGTCGAAGTGCATTGTACGTCTTAAATGTTTCGGACAAAAGTGCAAAGCAATCTTTAGCGCACATGAAAAGAATATATTCATTTGCATTTTTTCCATTGCAACAATGGTTATGAGCCAGTAAATAAAACACGATTACTCCAAGATTGATTCTTTCAAATGAGAATTTATTAATTGATTTTTTTTTTTTGGTACCTATTTGAAAACTCCAATTTATAAAAACAGAGAAAAGTTATCATTTTCCTTCACTTGTCTGTACATGTATATTCCACTCTGAGAACGCGCTAGATTTTATATTTAGTATATGGCATCGTGTTACTGCCACAACTACTGAATTAGGTTAGAACGAAAATATCCCACACACACCCACGATAAAACTCCCAGCTAAAATCGCCACACACTTTGGTAAATTCTTGCTCAGTCTAACCATTATTGCATGATATTATCTCTATAGGGGAAAAAAAAAGAATTTATAAGTACTAATTAAAATGAATACAACGTACTTATCAATTTCTCGGTATTGATTGAATTCAACATGAATTCATTCGCCATTATCGCGTTGCTTATCAAAAATTAATATATTCAAATACCAATTCTATATTTGAGATATAAGAAGAGTTCTTTCAATTTATCTGATATATTATCATTAATTCAAATATCTGGATGTGCCTATCTAATTGTGAAAGAATTTACCTATTGTAAGTGTATAGTAGCATTAATATAATACAACTATTACTTGGATACTATACTTGTGTAGGGCGCGCGTCGTGCTATTGATGATCTATCGCGCCGCTCTCGGTCACCGTCGGCGCACGCCAACGCCACCAGGAAGAATCAAGATTGTAGATAACGAGCATTAAACTCGTGCTAGAGCTCTCGCCATTGTTATATACATGCACGCGATTGAAAATCTTTTCTTTTATTTCATTCATTCACATACCCATATGCACATACATTTTGTTTAGAGGTTTTTTCTTTTTATTCTTTTTTCTCTCCATCACTTTATTTTCATTCGTTAAAAAGATAGTCATCAATCGCCCACACGCTAAGTTTGCCGCATGCAGTAATGTCACAGTAAGAACAAAAACGCATATGCGTTCATTACATGAAAGATATGAAAAAAAATTCGTGGTTGAAGTTATAATATTGGTTTCAATGAATAGAAATCAGGATATAACAATGGAAATAGACAATTGAGGTAAATCATTGCTGGAGAATTGGAATTCAAAATAAATTAATTATTCATTGGTACTTCTTTGCTATTGAATAATTCACTCAGATATGAAAGTACTTTAAATCACCAGATAATGCAAATATGCAGAAAATATATCTCTGAGAAAGACGTCGAGATTTTTATGTTCCCATGCTATTTTAACTCGCACTTTTTCCCAAATTCAACAGTATCGTCCATATTATATTCTTCGACAATAATCCTATTTCACAAACTTCATCAGCACTCCATCAAATACTCGCCAATATCAAAAATGTAACAACAGACAAAATACGACTTGAACGTCTCCCAAATACTGAAAAGTACGAAACCCATTAGATTCAGTTGTACTTGTATAACTGTGAACCTTTCACCTCTTCATCTACCACACATCTCTCAATATCATTATCCAAGCATAATTGACAAGCAAAAATTATCCGAAACCACTTGGCACAGTTCATCATCATCATTTTCAATTCTTCATTCCATTTTATGAATAAATATACTTCACAACTTTCACCATATATACTATACTTGTGTGTTCTCTCATATCAAGTGTCATCTCGCAGTCACAGCCAGAGGATTATGCAAACATTTAACTCACGCTAGAAAATCGTGCGCCACGTTCTCACACACACAAACAAATATATATATATATATACATATATATTTGTTTATAATAAATGTTCGTAGGTGTGCACCTACTTACAGCTATATACTCATGGAATAATAGATTAGCTGGCTTCCAACATCGCCAGTTTCGTTTGAACTGAAATGAACCAAAAATATTTTCGTTTTTCACGTCCCATTTTATGTCCAACTATTAATAGTTATTTTCTTAAAAGTAACAATGACGAAATATCTGTTGATTCATCATTATTTCTATTACTCTTATACATATTTTAAATTATTCCGAACTATTGAAGATATTTAAATGTTTTTCATCAATTCTGTTCTCGTTAGCTCAATGAATTCAGAAAAAGAAAAAAAATGGTAGAATAAAAATATGCAAAGAGATATTAATATGTTTTTGATTTTTATCCTGAACACTGTGTGAAACAGGTGTGCGCTGCGTGCCCACTCTCTATGACACTCTCGGGATTCCTTCTAAGAATTCTCACGGTTCTTTCATAGTGTGCGCATGTATATATGAAGTTCCACACATGCATGACAGGCGGGACAAGTGAGAAGATGGGATCCAACGAAGGTTAGCAGGACAAAGCTCGTGGGCGGCGACAAAGTATACGATATATTCAATGCATATTCATTTATTCCTATAATATTCTTCACTTTATTTCATCGTCATTATTTCACAGTCATATAGACCGCTATACAATTTATATAAAAGCAAAAATATACAGACAGAAGAAAGAAAAAATTATCTGATGAATATATTGGAATTGAACACGAACAAAAATGTATATTTTTTCTTCTTTATTCCAATACAAATATGTATTACTGCTATCAAAAAATATCTCCTCGACACACAATCACGTGCACACAGTACTTTAACGCTGTCCCGTTGCCACGAGATTTAACATATACTCACATTTATAATGTGTACATATAACGAGCAACACATTGGTGATGTCGTCGTTGTCAAGGTGACAAAGTAAGTGTCAGGGGGGAAAAAAAAATACAGAAAAAAAGGGCAATAAAAAAAAAGTATGTGCTGGACGTACATGTTCTACTTGGTGATAAAAATTAGAATAAAACTCTCGTACAATTATTCTCACAGCTCGTCTCTTCTCTTTTTATTTCACTCAACTCTTCGCACCTAATCGTTCTCGTTTTAATCGTTATATTCACAATGCATACGTGTTCGTATATATACAAAACGAATTGCCTTGATGTTTGAAAGATTTGTATTAGTGTGTAAAATATGGGAGAGAACTCGTTCCATTGAGAGTTCAGCAGACGACACAACGATTAAAGAGAAAGAAGAGGAAGGAGAAGATGAGGATAAAGAAGTAGTGGAAGAGGAATAGTAGTGAAAAAGGAAGGCAGACACAAGTCTTGCGTGCGTTTCCTTGGTCTACTGCTTACTCGTCTTCATTCATCAAATGCCACATTCTCAAGACGAAACGAATCATACATCAACTGAAATGTGCGTTGGCTACTTATTATTATTGTGATTGTTTTGCTAGATACAGGCGTGTACCTGTATATAAGAATTCATCGGGCTATATAGCAACAGCAACATCAAGGCAAACATGACAGGCGCAAGTATTATATATATATATATATATATATATATATATATGTGTAGAAACATTCCATTAAATCTTTTTCATCGGAATTTTTAGAGAAAAAGGCACTTATTTCTTTCATTTTTTACCTATTTTTGATTCATAGGTAGGAAGGGCGACAGCAGTTACTCGATACAATACCGTTCACATATTTTCTTCTATGTATTATGAATGGAGGAAGTCCACAAGAAATATTGATTTTGTGATATTTAGAAGTTGAAATGATTTTTATTATTTATTTATCGTTGCTAACAATTTCGACATCGACTGAAATTTTGCGATTTTTATTTTTGATTATCGTTACCAAACACTTCGGATCTGCAGCTACTCAATCAATTCTCGTCAATCAATATCTTCCAATTAATATAGTCACGCAATGATACATCTGTTCTTAAAAAAAAAATCTTATCATTAACCATAAATATTATATATGTCCGGGACTTCAGAATACCGTAACGGAATTTCCAATTATTCTAGACACCTTTGAGAAATTCTTTGCGTAAAATAATCTCTTGTTAAATTTTGTTAATAGCAAATTAGAAAAAAAAGCCCCCTAATTTCATTACGATTCATTTTTGATCGGAATTGGAGAAGGAAAGTGGAACAGTTCTGTAACTTCGCGGTAACGAATTATTTTCTTGAAAAACAAAGTATATGTGCCCCATACAATAATGTATCTCGCGCAGTTTTTTGTCACATCCATTCATCAATCCGAACTCATACACGACTTCAGTATATATAATACTCGATGGTGGAATCGTAATACAAGTGAGTGTGTATGTCGTTGACATCCATACACACGCAATTCAAACCGATTCAACCATCATTTGTGTGCGCGCGCAAGTTCAACCAACCCACTCGCGTTCGACGACGCGTCTTTCTGTTTCATTCTCTTTATCTTTATCTTACCTTACTCCGTCTTGTTCCGCGCGTGTGCACACACAAGTGTGGCCCTTATTCCATATAAGTCCTCAACAACTTTGCGAAGGAAACTGACATTTGGTTCTCTCTCAGTCAATATAGAGCCCAAGCGCCTCTTTCGTTCCCGCTTCATTTCTATATACACCATCAGGTATCCACCTTTACTTGTTGTAAGGCGTTTATACACGCACCAACGAGCTCGCGCATAGTCTCATTTAGCGCTCGCGAGCACACTTGTATACGCGGGCGACGCCTGCAGCGCCAAACAAGAGAGACGAGACTTGATTTACAAGATCGTCGGCGCCAAGAGATCGTCGCGCTGTAACGATCTCCAACTATATACGATTACATCCAGTCCGAGATAACGCGACTGAGACAACGACGATGGCAACTACGACCACGCCATGTATACAAAAATTACAATGATGATGATGGTGATAAAATATAATGAACCAGATGGGGGTTGTATGAAATATTTTTCTGCATACACGTCCAATGGACATTTTCTCATGATAGATGTACAGTAATTATTTAAAAATATTTCAATATTTCCAAATATTTCAATTACTGTAATATTGCAATTCAATTCAACGTGATCTCTGGATTGAAAAAAGCAAGAAAATTTCTTTTCCATTTTTCTTATACTATCTAAGACGATACATAATAAGTCTATCTCCACATAAATTCCCCACTAATATTTCTTTTCACATGATGGATAATAAATCAAATTTCAGGGAGCAAGAGCGAATTTAGTGATTATTCAGAGAAAAATAAATATATAAAATTTTTTTCATTTCTTTAATACCTTGTAACCATTTTTCGAAATAATTCATCTTGCTCAAGAAATCTCATCTACACAATTTTCGCCCCTTCATAAAGATGACAAAAGCACTACATGATCATTGACGTCCACAATGGAATCTCATATAAATTATTTTAACCAATTCAGCAAAAAAATATTGCAAAAATGTTTCTTTCATAACGAACCGCAACTCCATTATATTCAAAACAAATAATTAAATATCCTCATCAAAATCATTTTATTTTTTGATAATGACCATGACCTCTATTTTAACAATAGCGACAATACAACGTAATCAATATATTCATACGCTTCTTAATTAATTTTCCCACGACAGATGCATTGCTTACATCATAATTGAACCCACATCATTCAAATTTTACTGCAATAAGATGTGACTGATTTTACATACACTGCATTGCATTACGCTCACATTCTATCAATTGCAATGTCGAGCGTGACATAAACAGTAGGAACAAAAATATATACATTACAAAGGTGAAATAATTACATAAGTATATAGAAATAGAGAAAGAATGAATAAATTAGATGAGAGAATAAAATCCAGCCATTGTTTTCCCAACTCAAGTGTCCATTCTCAGGTGCGTTTATAAATACGTGTACATATATATATACGTCATTGCTAAGTATTTACACTCGATGAATGAAAAGTTCCATTCATGCTTGGAGCACCATCTCCCTCTTACTCTTTATCCCTCACTTTTTCTCTGTCTAAAGCCCTCAGAGGTAGGTATATCCACGCCTCTATACAACCAGTATGTCGTTGCCATTCTCGAATCGCAACTCGCCCCGCGCTGCTTCACACGTGATCGCCATTGACGATTGGAACTTGCGTTCGTTGCAGCGCCGGCCTGGCGCGTTATTTCAACTTTTTTACGCGATTTATACCAAGACGGAGGAGTAGTGGCGACGACGACTACAGAAACGGTGCCCCCCCAGTCAGAAAGAGACACTACAGATGAGTGAGGAAGAGACAACAAGAGAATATAAGAATGCCAACACCAACGGGGCAACTTTATGGAGCCGCTCGCTCGCGTTTTCTTGGTCCATTCGTAAACCCACGTAAATATATAAGAGTGCGCAGGAAGGAACTCATTCATCGTGTCAGTCACGTAATACACGATCGAGTCTGATGAAGACGAACTCCACTGTGCAATGTGATTTTTAATTTTATAATATCCCTGTGTATACGTCCAATTGAAGATGCATGAGAAGTTGAAAGAGACAAAATGAATTTAAAACAATTACAACATTCTCGGTTATATAATGATTAACTGCATATGGCAAGTAATCATCAAACTTCGATGAATATGTATGCATTTTATTTGACGATATCTCCTCTATGACTTCATTTGCACATGTTCATTCCGCAAACAATTTTCACAGCCGTCGAAGAGTTCAAAATCTGTTGTATTGATATAATAAAAATAATCAATACAAAAATACAAAAAAAAATGCATGTCCACATTACAACACATCAACGAAAAATTTGAACATCGATAAATATGCACTCATTTTATGCACCGAAAACAGCTCGATAATTTCATATGCATGTGATTACATCTCCGACAAATCCGATAGCTTTAAATTGCCCTCAAGCTCATAAAATTCCCCAAAATCAATACACCAATATGCGGAAAGGTTGAATATAAAGTCGAATGAACAAATATAACTTCGATTGGAATCAATATAAATACATATGCATATACCGACGATACATCGCGATCGGCATTACTTTGATCAACTGGGCCCACTCTGATTGCCCACAGATATATAAATATACATATACCCACATCGCTCTTTTCAATGCGATAAGATATATTGAATTCCTTATTCGGTTGATTCGTTTGCAGATCCGGGGACAGATTCATGTATGCTGCAATACTTCGAGGGGTAACACAACCAAAGTACTGTGCGTGTTTGTGTCTAAGACAGCAGGCATATATACTGCTATACAGTGCATACTATACATACACCAACATTATAACAACACAGGGATGAGATATTGGCGGAGAGATTAATATTATCGAATATGCATCGCGTCGTATTATTCGAAGATGTCCCTTTCTCATGCATTCATACACACATATAAATATCCTATTGGTATTTAAACATTTCAAATACATGTACATGAGTATATACGCCATGTGTATATAAGTAAATATACCAACAGTTGTAACGGATTTGAATGCTAAAATGAAGAATAAAGATTGGAAAAATAACATTATTAATAATTTATTCCTGTCTCAGCATTTCCATATGCGCAATGTGGAGAGGACATTGCAATAAAGTCAGGCCCAAGTCTATTCTATATATGTTGTCGTGAATACATATATATAAACCTATATATTTCTATGGTTTTATTGCAATAATAACGTGCCAGCATAGTGCCCACGCAAAACGAATTAGAATATGGCCGCGTAATAATTTATGCGCGATCGTTCATTTATATATGTGTCAAGAGGACAAGAATGAATATACGTATATATACCAACAGATATATAAGAAATGGTCTTATACGTATGGGTTTAAAGTATGCGAGCAAGAGTTTGAAGTGACGGTGGCCGACACAGTATGAAATTGCGAGAAATCTTTTATATATATACATTATTAGAATTTAATGATTGATCGCACATTACTTTCCCAAGCTTTTTCACAAGTTTCCACGTGTACATGTAATGATATGTGCGGTTTTATCGTTGTTTTTTTATTTTTATTTATACATACATAGGTATTATATGTAATGCATGAATATGTATAGTCAACTTGCGCTGCTTCGTCTATTTTTATCTGTACATTAATCATGTCATAATGCATATTGCAACAGTATTGTGTTTCTGGAAGAGATTGAAGAGAAGAGAAATAAAAAAAATTGTTTCCTTTTAATTTTATTAATTCTTTTATTCTCACATTCCAAAATGATAATCACAGTTATTCACGTTTGCGCCCAATGTCAATGATTAACTGCCAATATACCTTGCGGCGTACGAGCTTTCATTTTTTTTTTGTGAGTGTATTTCTGTGTGGAAATACCATATACATTAAATTCAATATAATTATGCATCACAAACCAGCCGTCAATTGTTAAATACAAGTTACCATGATGATACACTAAATATCATGTGTGCAAGTGTGTTTATGTATGGGTACCTGATATATACTTGTACATATAGATAATCGAAAATGACATGAGTGAATTACTGTAATTATGTTATCTATAGATGCATACATGTATTTATTTATTTATTCATTAATGCATGTTGTTGTATACAAGAACTGATGACAGTTCTTCTCACTTTTGTTATCGATGATGATGATGATGATATGTTATCGAAAGCCGTTTTCAAAAGTCGATGATTTGAATGTGTTGATAGTACTTTTAATTAAGTAAATACTGGAAGAAATACAACGTAAATATTCCGCGATTTTGTCAATATAGAAAAAGTTGTCAATCAAAATCCCGTTATGTGAGAAAATGGTTTTTTTGTCTTCTGTATTAACGAGAAATAACGTATTTTCTGGTGATCGAGATTCATGAGGTGTTCCGTAATATTATTGGAAGATATTGTTGAACAGAGAGAAGAAATGTCAAGATTCTGTTCGTTTATTATTTTTAGGTTGATTGAAGAAAGAAACATTTTTTTAGTCAAGTATTTTTCATCGTCTGTGAAGTTTTATGTCGTTATCGATTAAAATCTATAGTAGATGTGATCAATATTGATTGTTACTACTGAGAAAAAAATTTCATTTAGTTTTTAGGTTCGATAAAAATAGAATTCAGTATTGAAGGCTTTGAAGAAGGCTAATCGATTCGAATTATGGTTGTCATTATCTACAGTTTGAAAAAATGACATACACGATTCTATTGACCATGTCAAACTTTATTATGTGACAAGAATCATCATATTGTGATCCACGAATTTACCACAGAAAAAAAAAAAATTCACGTAAATTGTCCCATCGGGAAATTTGAAGTGATCTACTTCGCTAAATGAACATTGAAAGTGAGGTATGAATTAAGTGCAAAACAGAAATTTATAAGTTTCTAATTGAATACCTGCAATTGTTTTCGCTTTATTCCTTCCCATATTTATCTATTTCCTTGGTTCTTTTTTATATCAAAACTAACCTTGATATATCAATTCCCCAAGTCATTTGAAACATTAACATTCCATAGTTAATCACATACAATAATACACAATTAGTACTCTATAAGTTTAACCGAGTGGAAACATGATAAAACGTTTATATATTTCGATGTATATTTACATATACTATGCATCAAACATTCGTGACTAGTAAAAGCCATTGGCTATTCGAACTTATATACATTCTACACGATCCGCAATAACAACAATGACGAACCAACAACCCAGCGACCAACAACGAGATGATCATAAAACGCTTTTATCGCCTACTCAACGAGTAACGGCGAGAGCCAAGCGATTATACCCAAGTGATATCATTTCGATATATCACATACATACTATCAACGACTCAGAATATTTTAATCTAAAAAAGAAAAAAAAAACGTGGTGAAAAAAGGCACCGAGAAACGATGAATAGTCAAAAAAATGATATTAAAATAAAACTTTTTAGTGTTAAAGAGAGAATTTTATCATTAACTGAGCAGCAACATTTTTTGTGTTAAATCGTTGATTTCATGCATTCTTTCGTATATCAATTCATATATAAAATTAAGAGTCTTTTCATATTTTCATAAATGGAGCATTCATGGTATGTTTGATATATTGTATAATACCGTTATTGTCACTTGGTATTTGAATGCGGATTATTTATTTGCTATTTAAAACTGACGACAGGCAAAACTATCTCAACTCTGAATAAATAACTATTTATGATAACTGTAGAGTATTTATCTAAATACAAACATGGAATTAATCTGAATGATGAAAATTGTATAGGATAATTAAATTGAAATAAACTATGCCATAATGATGGAATGAAAAAAATTTAGGAAGAAGTAAATTTGTCTTGACATGATCAATTGCACTCGAACTCACCATTTGATGGGATTCCATAACGTGTGGTGTTTCTGTTTCGTTTTCTTGATCAAATTTGATTCGATTATGTTTGTGTATATTTCATCGTTGACATATGAATCTATTTATCTTCCTTTCCATTCAATTGTTAGTTATGAAGTAAACTAACATGTATTGAGCACAATAATTAGAGATAGATCAACTTTCACATTTGTTTTGATATTTTTCTGACAGCTACTTATTTAAAAGTTTGGCATACAGAATTTATGTTAAAACTTTTTTCCGTGTTTTTCTCGTTTTTATTCTTCTGCTTTTCACTCACTTCTATGAATTCTGTATTCGCGATACGTTTGAATAGAGCGCGTCATCAGAGGGATGAAAACGTGCACTCGCACGCGACAGGAAGTGTGTGAAAGAGTGTGTATAAAACAGAAAGAGAGTGAGATAAGAGGCGGCGCGCGTAAAGTTTACTTCGACCGCGGACGTTCAAACTGAGACAACGACGGCGTGGCCGTGGAAGAGCGTGTGGCGAGAATTATACGATGCTGACTGTACAGTCAGTTGGCTCGGATGTATTCGGATGCCTTCGGACAATCGGTAACATAAGTAAACGCGAGACGATCGCGCGGGCGCGCGCGTGCGCGCCCTCAACTTCACCGATCATATCACCCCGTGATGGGTTTTCAATTAGAATGAAAAATAGAATAAAACTGGACAAAATAATATTTGTAGGTCTACAATATTAAAGACGCAACTGCTTCACTAGTATTACTCCTCATTTATATATTTTTGTTCAGTTAACGACTGCGATATTAATAATTGGTGATAACAATGGATAAGAAAAAACATTGAATATTAATCACATGAATTGATAAAGTCAATAAAAAAATAATTATATCACATACCCACCCATAAATCTAAACCACCCCTCTCAAATCCTTCAACCTCCAACCCAAGGCTCTAAAAATTGCGCTGAGCATTTCATCTGCATTTCATCATGAATTGAAGCGATTAGTGGTGATTAATCATCGTAATTACTAACGTAAAACATTGATAGTAAAACGCAGAAAAAAAAAGCTAATGATACGAGGATGATAATTATAATAATAACAAAAATAATGATGATAATAAAATTGATGAGAGCATGATTAAAAGATTTATTAATGAATTTCGTAACTCGCCGGACGCAACTTCTTGGGTAATCAAATTCCATGGTTGGAGATCATATATGTGTGAACATTGACAGGATACAAAATATGGTTAACCTACATGTAAACTTTTTTTCTAAATATATATACAGACTCATACAATTCCATGTAACTTCCGGTCGCATTTTATGTTCATTGACCAAGCGCCTTTAATTACATAATCCATAGAAGAATATATATGTACATGCATTTATGCGCACGGTGTAGTGTACGCGTCACAGCGAACGATCAAAGTGGCCGACGGAAGTGGAGGAATCCTTTTTTCGTCTCATCTCTTTAACATCCGACGTTTTATAACTCACTCATATTGTTGATTAAATTTCAACTGCGAGTACACACAATAGAGTAATGCAGTTACGCTTTCTTTCTTATTTTTGTTCAAGAAGTTAAAAAAATTCGAAAGAATTTCTTGTAGATAGAAATAATGTGGGTTTTTTTTTCTTATCTTTAACATTTTAAAGTGTGACGATCAAACACTGCATAAGGACACACGAATTTCCATTTATGTTTTATATCGTGAAGAAGTGTTTCGTAGTGTCTGTATGCAAGTGAAGACACTCTACTTATAACTGTCGCTGGAATAGACCGCGTGGGTCCACACGTCATTTTTTAGCTTCAAGCTCCGCCCTCATTCTTTCTCATTTGTGTTCTTATGTAGTGTAACTACTACGTGCACTGACACACACGCAATCCAAATGTTTCATTTCATAGTTATTAGTCATTGGATAAAATTGGATGAATCAATCGTTTCTGCTAATTTTTCATTCAATATCACCTGAAATAAATCACATGTTGGTAAAAAACAATCTACATATTCCGCAAACAATAATTAAATCGAACCTCCAGTGAAAGTTGTCATCATTCTTCTTTCGTATTATTATTGCTAATGGAGTTGCCTCGTTATAACTTTCTCAACTGTTACAGCCGTATTTCTACAAGTGCAGATGTGTATATGCATTCGAGTAAGTTACAAAATCACAGAAAACAGGAAGCGATAATCATATCATCACCGGTTTCATACTCGGAACCAATAAAAAAAAATATATGAACGAGATTAAGAGAATTGAAAGGTGCGCACGTAAAATATGTATGTATGAATACACTTCTCACACACCTGTTGCCCACCTTCAGTATCAGCTTGTGTACGCCCCAACTCATTCATTCTGTTTCATGTGTGACTCACAAGCGTATGCGATGACGAAGAGAGAAAAAGAAACAAACAAAAAAATGTCTAGTCATAATTCGACTACTGAACGCAAGAACGCGCTGACTAATCACACTTAAATGCGACACGGCTATTCCGGATGTTTGCAATTCGTAATTGTTAATGAATCTTTTATGCAACCATACCATGAAGATCAAATACACTAGAAAACAAATATCTTTTGCAATTTTATTATAATCGACGCTATAATTTGTATGTTTGCTTTTAATAATAATATAATATGTTGATATCGAATAATTTATCCACTTCGAACAATAATGTAATTTCTAACTATGCCCAAGTGGGAAATCGAAATATAACATTAAAATCTGCTGGTGTTTTTCAACACGTTCGAAAAATCAATAAAAAAATACATACAAATTAAATAATATGAATCAATGAGTCAATTTGAATATGACTGCATGAAAATATCTTCCCTTTATTCCTGAAGAAAAATTTTTTCATGTCAAGTTATTTACTAAACATATATTGTCATAATCTCGATGGAAGTAATCAGCCACGACATCGATGATAAATCTAAAAATTCGAGAATCCCCACTAGAAGAAAAATATCTGACTGAAAAGATTTTCAACCAAATGAAATGCATAGAGAAAACGAGTGGAATGTTCATCGAAAAAAAAAATGATAAGATAACGAAATTAATCTCCACATTTTCTTGAGTTATTTCATTACTTCATATAATATTCTCTGTTTGAATGTATTGCTCCAGCGTTAGTTCTAATTTCCCTATACAGAAATCACAATCTCACTATTCATCAGTGGTATTTCAATTCAAATTCTTTCCGGATAATTTGCGTTCATTGCTTCACCCTTCACTTTTACTATCATGGAATTTGTATAATTCAATCCTTTAACAAGAATATGATTTTAGTCGTTGTATAAATGTCATTTTCTACAATTCCTTTTAGCAATAACCGAGAAAATGTTCGTTCCATTCTCCTTCGCTACCGTATCACCGACAAAACGTCAGAGGAGTATGCTAAGATGCCTGGAAGTAAGTGCAGCAGCACAATGCTGATATCAAACATATTTAAATGCCTGTCTGTTTGTGAGAGTGGGCGAGGGAAGTTCATCCGAGTACCAAGTCCCTTCTTCCACAGGACCAGTTGTCGTTCGTTCACGCACTTGGACGCAAAAAAAACCGATGAAAATGTAGTGATGATGGTGTACATACATTCATATATGTACATGAATATGATATATACAATATATAAATCTTTTAAAACTCACAACACATCTATTCATCGTTGTCTGGTATATAGAGATAGAGTTTCTGCACGTATCGCGCGCAACTTTCCATATCGAGGAGGTTTTTAAGCTGCACCTTCGATGGTGGGATAACCAGAAGTCGCCTACACACGCACTTGGTTTCGACTGGTTAGGCAGAAATGTTTCACGCTACCCACGCAACGAATATTATTATTACATTTATAAATTATATCTATATATAGTCGGCTTATGAATATATATGTTATTGTCCTGTATGTGAATATATATTGGAGCTAATCCCCTCAGACGGGATGTAATTAAACACACTCTTAGATGGGATTCCAAGTTATTGTTAGATTGAATTCATTTGATAATTACTTTCATTATCATATTGATTTGAAGTTTAATTGTTATTTCTCGAGAATCTTTTCAAGAAAAATAATTTTTTCAAGTTACAATTATGATAGCTACATTAACATTTATAATTTGTTACCCCACCATCGTCTTTAGTTTTTTTGTGGTTGGTTTTTTACTGTATATTCATTTTTATACCCAAATGTAAAGCAAACGTAAGCATAGTCGACTTCATATTGAATTTCATGAGTAAATCAGATATGCAAATGCAATGTGAAAAGTTTATTCGAGTTGGAGGCTCGTGAACATCACGCTGGGTATCGCCATGTAAGTTATGATATTCTCCAAACCCGCTAAATACGATCTATCAAATAATTCTAAATTGGGTTACAAGAATGTTTGAAGACCTATGTTAACAACAGCGCGTTGAGTACCAAGAACTATCATCCCGAGAAATTTGTACGAATAGCATATGGCTATCTCAATCATCAAGGGAAGTTCGAGCGTCGACAAAGTCAAAAACAATCCTAAATGTTGTTGTAATATTTTACGTCGGAATTTTATCGCGTCAGTAACATTCATGTCCATTACAGACAGCTGTAATATCTTGATTGTTATGTTTATATGACTACGCTATTCTTGCTATCTTTTGTTTACTACGTCTTGCGACATAGAGTCATGGAATCTCCCTCAGTTTATATAATTCACAACAATAGCATTTCGGAGCATTGAAAAACACATATTTTAGAGTTTGATGATGTGCCGAATATTTGCAATACCTTCAACATTAATTCGCAAAATCTATTAAATTATCCACTGTATTTCCCCATTCCATCATTTTACCTGCCAATTCGAATTAGTTCGCATAGGATTTCAATATTGTGAAGAGATTTATCATAGAAGAAAGAATTCAGGATTCAGAATTGCTGAATTGGTTGATATAAAAACGAAACTTTTCTTCTCATATTTTGTAATTCTGTACAATAATTTTTTCTCTGTTTATTTCCATTTCATTTAGCCAACTTCTATTGCAGTCAGTATGTTAATGAGTATTAGTACTATGATGATGACGAAACATACACAATATATATGTATATATATGTATTTTTTATTTTCTTATGAGAATATGTTTTGACCCCAATCTGCTCTCAAGATATGTACAATTATTATTTCTGCTTCATACTTCATGATATTTCAGCTGTGTCAAGTAATGAATTGAGGTTTGTTGGGACCCAATTACCACCATTGTGACAAATAAATAGAACATTTCCATCGATATAAGCCTGAACATTGCCAACTTTGTAAACTTGTTTTGCTTCCCTGTAACGATTCGGGATTGGCATAAACAGAATGCCACGTTCCTCACATTTCTTTTGCACGAGATCTTTGAAGCCTTGTGGAATCTGTGAGGCCGTGCGCATTGCTTCAGCGAGTCTCTGTAAAAAATTCAATGAAATATTTACCTCCATTAAGAAATGAGTAAATTGATTGATCATCTTCTTGTAGAGAAAATTCAATCTTCAAGTACCTCAATGCGTGGCTGCGATGACGCTGGAATTTGATGAGTTAGCGGTTGACTTCTTTCCAGGGTCGTCAAATATGAAACTTGTTCCATGGCTCCAGGTTGATGACTTTGCGGCGTTGACACAGCACGATTCATCATATCTAACGCCTTTTTGAAGTGTTCTGAAATAAAACCGTCAATTTATGAAAACTTGAGTTGGCCCCAGGCATTTATTTCTAATTAAAGTCTTGATATTCCTCAAATATGTAATAAAATTCAGCATTGACGTTGAATCGGAATAAAAAATGATGATGGTTTCAATGAGGTAAATTGAGACTGGGTCATCAGGAATTAGACAAAATGATATATTTGAAATTCATTACCTTTTATTATTGGTTCAGCCAACAGCCTGTCGTTTAACATTTTTTTCCATCCCATATACCAATGAGTGATTTGATCATAATTCGGCGAATGATTTAGCCAAAGCGCCAATACTTGGAGCCATTTTGGGAAGAAAAATTTATCTAATAGTCCGACCATTGTATGTATCGGTAATAATGTTGCCCATTCAAAAACCCAATTCCAATGATCCAAATGCTGTTGGTGTGGATTAATGATGAATTCGGATAATGCTATTTGTAATTTCGGTAGAATATTTTTTACTAAAAATGCTTCCATGTCGCCTTTAGTAAAAACTTGAGACCAAGGTTCCAACATCAGCCGTGCGGATCGGTCTGACGGATGCCAACCACCCAACGCAGATCCTAATTTACGGCGTATTATTGGATATATTAATGTATCCATGCGGCTGCCTGCAATACAAAATCACCATTAAATTCCCCTGATTGGATTTCTAGCATATTGTAACACGATACTGATAAATCAATTCGGAATGAATCCAAGAATAGTGTTGTTTTATAATGTAATCGATGCTTACCCATCAACGGCAACCACGGATGTACCCATGTGTGTATAGGAACTGTGTCAGTCAATGGATTCCACTCTTCCACTTCGAGGGTGAGCTTTGGCAATACAAGTAAATCCAATATGTTGTCCAAAATCCATGCGGGCAGCAATGGCATCCAATTTTCGATTAAATCAATCAATGGATCGGGTTGTCTGCATGCCCATTCTCTGAGAAAGAAAAATATAATAAGTTATATTAGAACTAGCTTCTTATTCGGACAACGCGTTTTTTTGTTTGATACAAATATTCAGAAAGAATGTCGTGACACATACTGAACTGCACCACGCATCGATGGCATCCATGCATTCCAAATGAGTTGATCATATGGCTGCATACTCCGTGACTGCAAAGTACTCAAACCAATTTCTAGGATATCCTTCCATTCTTTCATAATACTGATCGGTTGTTTCGGATCAATTAGTGGATTCCATGTAGCGAGACAATCTTTCAATTTTGGGACAACAAAACTGCTTGCTAGTTCACCCAATTCATACATCTTATACTCCTCATAATATTGATCTTGCAGTTTTCTGAAAGCCTCTGCTGTTTCTCTCAGTGTCATTTCATCGTTCTTCAGCATCAATTTTTCAACAATTACCAGAACATTTTCTAATGTATCGATAAGTTTCCCATGATGACTGACAATTTTCGAAATGTTTTTCTTCTCTGCGTCTAATGCAACAACACGATCGCTTAAGTGTCGTGTTCGTCTATCATTCTGAATAATATTCTGTTCACACATATCGACAATTAAATTAAGATTGTGTTGTAATTCGGGCAGAGAGAAGTTAGTAAGAGATCTTTTATCAGTATCGGGCATGGATTCATCGGGGCGTTTTTGTCCACCGGCAATTGCATGATAGCCACTTAAAACCCTTTGCTGTGGACCCGTCATATCGATAACTTTTACTCTACTCATGGCATCACTACCGAATGATGCTCTGACATTCGGTCGTGATTTCGTATCTTCCAATACCTCATCAACGCTCCGATACTGATATTTTATTTCCTTCTTATTTCGAGTATTATTTGCAGATTTGCGCCAGTGCGATAATTTTTCTTTGAATGCCTTTTCTTCTTTAACATCTTCATCAATTACTTTCGCTACTTTTTCTGGCCCATACGCACCAATAGCACCTCTACCGCGTCGCAGATGTGCTTCTACGGGTGCACTGATACCCTGTAATTTTTTCCCTAGACCTTTCCCTGGTTCAAATCCCATCTGGAATGAAAATAAATTCGATTATAGGTATACTAAAACCACATCAACACAATCTTGTCTAACTTTGTGTTCCTCTTATTTCCATACTTTGATCAAAAGTTTCGCACCAATCCCTTTCGTGTGCACTTCCCAACTACCAACACCAGTTTTCATAAGTGCGGGATTAATAGGAGCACGTTTTTGGCGGAGACCAGCTATTCCTCCTTCCATGTTCATCGAAAATGATGGCCGAGATTTAACATTTCTTGTATCTTCACTTTCGGACTCACTGGAAGAAAAAACAAAAGAGAAACTTTATTTTGAAATGTGAAATAACTTTGTACTAAAGCATATCTTCCCCGATACCAATAAAATACTGTGTGTATAAGAATATATATTGTTGCGCAAACCTGGAACTATTTGGTACATCCAAAGCATCATTCTCATCATCGTCTTCGTCATCATCCTTCCTCTTCTCCTCCTTTGATTTTCCTGATTGTTGAATGCCACCAGCAACAAAATTAACTGGCGCTGTATAGTTTTTCGGCCGTTTAGAGAATCCTCGTTGTGATCGTTGCGCAGGGACTTCTTCATCATCATCACTATCCGCCCACATACCTATCGGTACAAAATTCATTATGATTCAAGATAGTGTACATAAACAATTCACTACATGTGAACGAATGTTATTGGTCTAGATGAATTAGTGTTTAATTCACACATACAATTGCATAGGAAGAACCTTCACTACAACAATTCATCATTATCTATAATTCTATGAACAATATAGTGACAACAATTACTCGGTATCACATCTCTAATGAGACGAGAGTTTACTAAACAACTGAAACGAACTATAAAGCATATCTTCGGTTACATGACTAAATTTCACTAATAACATCACATTCATATCATGTGGTATGATCTACAGGAAAGATGTGATACTTCAACTGTGATATTTTGTTGGGTGATATTACAACTGTGAAAATCAGTCAAGACACCTTTCGATCAATTGTTGTCCACGCATTGTTCATCAAGATTTCAACTTAATAATGGTATTGTTGGCTACCAAAACATTGTCCATTATTTGATAAGGACTATGATGAATAAATCATCGGGGAATCAGTGGGAATTCAATGAAAAAATAGTAGTTTGATTGTATGTATTGCATCGCAGATAAAATAATTAACAGAAATATATATATAATTAAATCTTACCAAGCATTTGCTGTTCTTTGGTAAATTTTCGTCTTGGCCGGTTCTGGAAAAATAAATCATCTTCGTCGTCTGACATTTTGACAATTATAAGTCAACAAATTCTTCGTAATATAATTTTGATGTACAATGGCGGCACATGGGAGACGCCATATTTTTTGTCACGTGATCACAACATGATTGGCCAAACATTCGTAACGTTGATTTGTTGAACAGATTAAATGGCGATACGTTAAGTGTGGCGCCAAATTTTGATTTGAAGTTTTGGGCGACATGAGAGAGTGGAAGTACAAAGAGATTGCAAAGTGCTCATTTCTTCGTTTGATATCATATTAAATGCTATCAATGATATTTTGCATCAAATATGAATGTTGCCTCATTTTTACATGGATATGAACGAGTAATTGCAAACTCCTGTTTGATTTATTTCATCATTATTCAATTGATTGAAAGCGATGCAGATAATATTTAGTACTATAATAATTGTGCACTTGTAGAAACTTTATTATATATTTCACGGTTCAAATATATCATATGAAATTAATATATGATATGATTTCTCCCTCGGTACATCTAATTTTCGAGAATAAACTATAAATCTTACGAACAAATATCAAACCATTAATTCTGCGGCAATGAGGTGGAAATTCGCAACACCCGAACACGATTGTTTACTTCATTCAGATCGTATTTCACTATATATAATGTCTTGCCCTATGCCACAACAGTGAACAGTATACTGAAATTATTATGAAAATTCCATCATCATAATAAACCTGGTGAATACGAATTTTCCATTGTGTTTCTATCAAACTTGGCCCACCGAATGGTTTTAACTTTTGCAGAATTTATGAATTTTGTTGGTGTCATCATTTTCTTTGTGTAGAGCAAAACTTTATTGTGTGGAAAGTTAAACGAAAATTATTTTATTGCAGCTGTCTATCATAGAGATTGATTGATTGATTGGATACGTATCAAAGAAATAACAAATTCGTTACAGTTTTCTCTGTAAATTCGAATAGATCACTAGTCTATGACGCAAGTATGTTTAATTATATTCGAAGGTCCCGCATATGGGTTTGTTAAACCTCTATTCAAAACATCGCATAGTCATTCCTTTCATGGCTTTTCTCTCAAATCTTTTTGAAACTCTTCCCCTTCTCGACGTATCTCTTTCACTCTACAACAATGTAACAGCTCCGTGGTACCCGTTTGCATCACGTTAAAAACATAACGTGTTTGTGTTTCAGCCTGCGTTCACTGTAATGTCAATATGAAATTTATCAACGTGGAACGAAACTATATACTTCGCAATATTTCATTTGAAAAATAATACTGAAAGTATATGTCAAAACTTTTTATTGCAATATTTCGTGTCAATAATTCCACAATCATTCAATGTAGTCAAACACGAGAAGAAAGTCGCGAAGAAAAATTACTTTGCGTGCAGGCCGTAATATCACATTGTATTTGTTATGATATTGTACGATATATGATTAAAAAATCCGTGCAAACCTCAGTTTGAGCGTTGATCGACGAACAGTGATTGCACAGTATCGCATAAATTTGCTCGTATAAATGAAAGAAAAACGTTGAGTTAAAATGAAGAAAGATATTGTGAAAATAGTGAAAAAAAATTATGAATTATTGAAGAGGTATTCAAGTACATTCATACAAAATATTGATAATGAGAGTTTGGATCATGTTCGACCGTATTCTGAGATACCTGGCCCAAAACCCATACCTTTGTTGGGGAATACTTGGCGATTCATTCCATATATAGGTAATAACTTATTATTATATAATAGATAAAGGGATAAGACGAAATAAAATGTCGCAGGAAATTTAATTGCATATAGTAATTCTATAATTCCATTGTGATATTCGATTACTCTCTCTTAATATAGGCGACTTCAAAATTCAGGAAATTGACAAGGTTTCATTACGTTTGTACAAACAGTATGGTGATATTGTCAAGGTTGGAGGATTGTTAGGTCGACCTGACATGGTTTTCCTGTATGATGCAAATGAAATACAAAAAATTTTTCGACGTGAGGAAGTGATGCCCCACCGTCCGTCAATGCCGTCGTTGAATTATTACAAACATACATTACGAAAGGAATTTTTCAAAAATAATAATGCTGGTGTTATTGCTGTGTAAGTAAAAATGTCTAACATACGTTCAACGACATCACGTAAATAATTACTTTCACTTGAGCGTCGGATGATTGGCATATAATAGAGATAGTATGGAAACAATGAGGAAGCAGTTGAAAAGAAAAATAAAAATCAATTTCAGACACGGTGAAAGTTGGTCCGAATTTCGCAGTAAAGTGCAGCAAGTGATGCTCCAACCACGAATTGCTAGTATGTATGTGGGGGCAATTGAAGAATCAAGTATCTCCTTCATTACAAGGTCATTAGATAATATCAATAATTATTCCTGTTTTTCAATTTTTTTGTTATCGCTCATCTCGTACTTAAGAATGTATTAAGTATTAATATACTCTACAAAAACTCGTTTACAGAATTGGAAAAATTAAGGATAACAATGATGAGGTGCCACATAATTTCTTGAATGAAATTAACAAATGGTCATTAGAGTGTGAGTTTCATTGTTATGAGTGATTGTTTTATGTCAGTCTAAGTGTGAAAGCTAATATGAATATAATGTTTTTCACGTCAGTGCATGACAATGTAAAAATAGAACCATTTTAAATTAATCGTTTTAGCAATTGCACGAGTTGCTCTAGATATTCGTCTCGGATGCATGGATGATGATTCTAATTTAGAAACTCAACAATTAATTGATGCCGTACACACTTTCTTCACGAATGTTGGGATTCTTGAACTGAAATTTCCGTTTTGGAAACTATTTAATACACCCAAGTGGCGAGATTATGTTGATGCATTAGATACAATTGTCAAGTAAAATACAAAATGGATTTGAATAATGATATATTGCGATTAAGTTTAATCAATTTGTGATTCAAACCAAAAAAAAAAAAATGTATATGAAATTTCAGTTTCACAAGGAAATACGCAAACATTGCAATGGAAAAATCGAAGGAAAATATAAAGAAGGGACACGATTTATCCCTCCTCGAAAGAATATTGCAAATTGAAGATGGCAATCAAAGTAATTTAGCTTCAGTATTGGCTCTCGATTTATTTCTTGTTGGAATCGACACTGTAATTGAAAATTATATTCAATCACCTTATGGAATAGAATTTGTGTGAATCATTCATATTATCTCATCAATTTCTTCCTTTCTATTTATATAGACTGCAACTGCAGTGGGATCAGTGCTCTATCAATTGGCATCACATCCCGACAAACAATCAATTCTGTATGATGAAATAATGCGGGAGTTACCTACGAGAGACATGGAAATGACTCGAAAACATTTGGAAAATTTGAAATATTTGAAAGCATGCATTCGAGAAACACTCAGGTATGTATTTTATTGTGTAGTTTTATTACAAACAGATGAAGAAATAGTCATCTTGATAATACTGATGATTTTTTCCATGTAAGATTGTATCCAGTTGTAATTGGGAACGGACGTTGCATGACAAAAGACACAGTGATAAAAGATTATCACATTCCGAAAGGTGTACGTGAGATAATGAATTTTATTTTCATACTTACATATTCATGAAACATAATCATGTAGCATTTTATTTTATTTTATCGTATTCCATTCAAATGCAACACGCGATACTCTCCATGTTTTGATTGCAGGTCCAAGTTGTATTTCAACACTACGTAATTAGCAATCAGGAAAAATACTTCACGCGGTGCAATGAATTCTTACCTGAACGGTGGTTGAGCGAAAGTGAATCGCGCCACACTTTTGCATCGTTGCCATTTGGATTTGGAAGACGAATGTGCCTTGGAAGACGTTTTGCTGATCTTGAAATGGCTATCGTGATTAGTAAGGTAAATGAATTTCATTACTCATTTGGATATTGAAAGAAAGTTCTTTTAATAATTAAGATACTATTATTATCAGGGAGTCCAATTCTTTCTCAGATGATCTATATCAGGTTTAAAAATAAAATAATTTGAATATTTTTTTACGAACGTATAGGTCAATGTAATAAGGTTAGAAATGAAACTATTATATTTATCCGTAAGTCATCACGATATATCCAAGCTATACACTTTTTTTGAATCATTTTATGCCGGCGTTAATGGCAATTACCATCAGCACCGATTTCATTAATATGACTGGCTGTACATAGAAGCGCAAACTCGAGTTTAACTCAACAGACCGAGACGATAATAATGTATTTATACTTTGCCAGTGTTTTTATGATGCCTCGTTGACCATTGTCGCCGACAGTTGTATGGTTTGTATTTGTTAAAACTCAATAAGAGACCCAGGATTTCGAGTGTGACTATACAGCACAATTTTGTTTGCCCTCTGTGTGGGTTTTCCCACTTTACATTTCCAAACAAGATTTTGTTTCTGCCACAATCACTATTTTTTCAATGTTTTTTCTATTCTTTTTTTTCAGATCATCCAGAAATACCAATTGGAATATCATTACGAAAAAATGGACTACCATATCAATCCTCTTTATACACCAAAAGGACCATTGAGATTAAAATTTATTGATCGATGAATTTATAACAATAATATGATTTTTCTTTTAATGGTGAATAAGAAAGAACTATCAATGATTAGGCCGTGTTAAAAATTTATACAACGCAATTTCATGTGGTTTCCTAGTTTTGCTCTTTGATCTATCTTTTTGTAATCTTGAATTTTAGGTCACCATCAGGGGCATACATGAATGTTACTTTGTATTTCAGAGGCTCATGATGATACTCTAATTTATAATTTCGTATCAACTGCAACAAAAATTAATATCCGCAAATTAGTTCAATAAACTAGGAATAGAAATGACGAATATTAATCTGTAACGATTTGAAAAATTGGTTCTTCTTTTTTATTACGAAACAAATTTCTACTCAATTACCTTTGCTAATAATACTTGAATCTCCAAATCGGCGAATCTTCTACCCAAGCACATGCGCGCACCATATCCATACGGAAGTGACGCGAATGGATGGAGTTTCTTATCATCATTTTCCTTCAACCATCTTTCAGGTGTGAATGATTCAGCACTATCAACCCATTTCTCCATACGGCCAGTAACAATAGTCGGAAAGACAACTTGAACCTGATCATTTCAATTGATTATTAGTAAAACTGTAAATATCATTTGTATCAACTGCTCATTCGATATCAGAAAATTATTTTTCTCAACATACGCCTTTTGGCACGTGGTAGCCACAAATAACAGTATCGTGTTGCAAAGTCCGTCCATTTCCTATGACAGTCGAATAAACTCTATAAATTGTGAGACATAAGAATATGAAAAAATAATTAATCAGCAACGAAATTTAAAATTAACAAATTCGACGAAGGAATGAATCGAATTTATGGCCGAAAAGTTACCTGAATACTTCGCGTACAAAAGCTTTCATATATATGGCTTGGTCGAGGTGACTCGTGGTTAATGGAACAGTTGGATCGGGTAAAATTGTTTTCAACTCCTGGTAAATTTTTTCCTGTTCTTCAGGTCTTGTTGCCAGTTGGTACAGGATAGAGCACACAGCCATTGAAATCTACACAATAGGAATTTTTTTTTCAATTGTTAACGATGATTAACTAAAATATATGACTGAAAAGAGAAAAAGAATGACATATTTGTGCACTTTACCGTGTCGATTCCAACCAAAATTAGATCAAGAGCTAGAATATAGGCAATTTTTGGGTCATTCTCATTGGCTAGAATTCTTTCAACTAATGATAAATCTTTCTCATCAACAGATTTTTTATCCTTTAATCGCACAAGGGCTGCGTCAATATATTTCATGCAGACTCTAAATAAAAGAAGAACAATCAACAGGTGTTACTAGAAACGATGAATATAATGATTATTAAAGTGAGAATGAAGTGGAAAAACATTTGCATACTCTATAAAATAATCCATATTTTTGACATAACGTGACCACAATGGCGTTGGTATATATCGCCAATATGGTGCTTTCAATTCCAACTCGGCAACATTTCTCAATGCAAATTTTGCAGCATTGATTATTTTCTGTGGTTCTGAATCCGGTGTCAGGTTATCATCGAGACATCCGAGTCTCACATCAAGAGCGACGCGTCCTATACCTATAAATAAAAATAACTTCCAGCATTGTATCGATTTACATCAATTTGAATTGCGCTTTTTATTTTTTTTTTCTTCGTCGCTTATTATTTTTCAATGCTCACATTCTAATGCCCACTTGTGGATTTCATTATCGAAATCAGCTGGCACTTCATCATCACTGCTTTTGATTCTATCAATTCTATCAATGAAATCAGATGTTACTGTTTCTATTGGTAATATATATTTTCGAACAGTTTGAGGCTGGAGTATTGGTTTTTGGACACGTGTACGAAACTCTTTCCATGGTTCTCCATGTCTAATCAAAAATAAATTCGATAAACAAAAAATCACACTAGCGTTAAATAAAAATGACACTTTCTAACAAAAATTTATATTGGATAAAAATCAATTGGATTAATTTCTTACACTCCAACAACACCACCTAATTCACCAAAGAATTCTTTCCTCACAACACCTTTGTAATAAACAAGACATGGCATTGATGGTCTAAAAGGCGTCGGCCCCTCTTGCCGATACATTCTTTCAATCTCATCAGCATCGTATACAAATAATAAATCAGGTCGTCCAATAAGTCCAGTAAGTCGAGTTATTTCACCATATGTATCGAAAAATATTTGCGATATTTTCGCAACATCACCAATATCATATTGACCAATAATTGGAAACATTCTCCAAGTGTTACCTAAAATAGGCAAGGGTTTCGGTCCAGGTACTTCATCGTAAGATTTTATCCTCACTTTCGTCTCCGATTCAATGTACATGGGACATTTCTTCGGTGTATTTATAGCCTGATTGCTCAAGTACCTGATCACCTTGTCAAGACGTCGGACAAGGGCACACGAGTGCACCCCTGGTAATGACATTTTCCAATCTGAAAATGAATTTAAAAATAAATTACATTTTCATGACAAAATTTCATTGTTACATCTCCTTCTACAGTCAATCGATCAATTGATTTCATTGACTGAGTATATAAATTAGTTTCATATGTATAACCGACGAAATTATTTAATTCTCTATCACAAATCGCATTTCTCGCCTCATTAACTGATGACGAATCCTTTTGTTTTCACAATAACAATCGAGACTTCTGTAGAAATCTTCAATATCATGGACAAAATTTTTTTATTGCATAAAAATCATTTATTTCTAACAAACGAAAAAATGTGTTGAAGTATTCTGAGTGTAGCGTATTCTCGATCGAGTAACACTCCAAATATGTTGACTGAGAAAAAGAGAGATCTCAACATATCGATTGAAAGTCGAATGTATACAAATACCAATCCAAACCGTAATATTCTTGATCAGGAAATTTATATCCCTAATAAAAATAAATCATGATCGATATTGATATCGTGTTTAATCAACCCATACTATAATTTTATAAACAGCGCAAACTCATTTTTTAATTTCATTCGTTGTTACTTATTTGTCTATCGAAATTGTATAGTGAAAAGAGATATGGAAAACTCTATATGTTGTGTATACGAGAGTTTGAATAAAAATTTCCCGTTATCAGTTTTGGTACAGTGAACATGCGTACATGCAGGTGTGTATCCACATCACTATGTTTTTACCGGTACCTGAGCTCAGCCACTTAACTGTACACCGACTGTACAAGTACACAATTTGTTTAGCCGCGCATACATAGTTATATAAATGTATATAAAACAATGAATTTGTCTGAATATGCAAATACAAATACTCATTTGATTGAATATGCGACATACCTATGACAGCAACTGAGTTTTTAGTATTTCCAATTATGTAACAAATAGATAGTCGTTTGGTACGCTATATTTTCAACTATTTCTTCTTCTTATTTGTGATTTCTTTCAAAATTTTGTCACACATCTAAGTCAGTCACTCTTGATATGTACACAACATTCATTCACGAGTACACTTGTAAAACTACGATATGGTGGTAGTGAGAATCACTGAAAGAGAAAGAAGGTCGCGCGTGTTCCACCGCCACCCATCTATGCATATTCCTTTCACATTCTCTCTTTCCATCACTGCTTATCGCAGCAGTTTGGAACGATATAAAAAGAGCCACATCGGCGAATTTTGACAAGGATGAAAAATACATTACTACCTATAAACAATTTAAAATATAAAATTATGTTTCACACCAACCATTTTTTATGATTTCATTCTTTTGATATCTATTATGTGACACGGTGACTGAATAATTATCGCTTCTCATTTTAGAAGTGTTTTTGCATTTGTTGATGAATGCCGTGTGGTTTTATAGATGGAAAATTCGATTGAATGTAAATATAACTATTGCAATTCAATAATATTAATTGTTGCACCCGAAAATAGAAAAACACATATGGATTTTATATTAAATTCGAGTTGAGGTTGTTAACTAACTGAAGCAATAAGAGAAAATTGAAAAGTGGAAAATGCTGGGCATGTATATCTTAGTATAATTACTGTTTTCTTTTTTCTATTCGGGAAAATTTCATTCGTGCATCAAGAATATACCTAGACTATATGAGAGCAAAGAAGTGACAAAAGTTCAACTATCAAATGAAACAAATGGATTACCTGCACCAATAATTGCAAATTATCATCCTGAAATGTTTGCGTGATTGTTCATTGAATATCATCAAAAATTATAAACATGACAATTTTCAAATAATTTAAGCAAATATATTAAATTTATACCAGCAAAACATTTCATTTATTTGACATGAATATACATTTTTCCTTCTTTCACATTGTGCACAAGTCGGTCTAGTTGAAATTTCGTGGAAATTACAGCCGAGTAATAATCCCCAATGTATCCTAGCCGTCGAGTCGAAGCAAATTCAAATCAATAGACCAAATTTTATGACCCGAATGGCGACAGCCAAAACCCTCAGGTCTATTATAAGCAGATGTACACTACTTATTGTTGGGCTGTTGTCATAAATTCGTGTCTCTTTATTATTTGAATAGTGTTATTGAGTTTCTGAGAGGGGAAACAATCGTCATGGGACCGGGGGAGGTATACGGTTAAGTCTCGTCGTTAATGGGTATAATAAGACAACTCAGAAGAAATTCACTAACACAATATGGAAATATTGTAAGTGGGTATATTCGAGGAGGATTGAGGGATTAAATGTGTAGGAGTGTACGATGGACGAAATTTAGTCCCAGGTATATTCCACCTCCACTATATTTCCACCACCCTCTTGTCTACTTATCAAGATTGGCTCCCTCACTTCACTACCGAGCCAACATTTGGCGTAATTTCTCAGTACTTATTGAACTTCTACAGTGAACATATGACGACCTCATATACGGTGGAGAGTTGAGTTCAAGTATTTGTGGTGTTTTCAGTTTTCTTTTCAACAATTGAAAAAGTGATTGTGATTCCGAACAGGAATTTAATTGGACATTTTGAATTATATTCTTATAATTTTTTGAATATTATAATAATCATGGATCGGCCAGCATCGTGGATACGGGAGAACATGCTCCCTCATAAACAATCACCAATGAAGGTAAATTTTATTATGCGTAAAAAAATTAATTGCGAAATCTTTCTGTTGAAATATGATATTTTTACATTCACGATTGATATTGCAATACGATAATGATATTTTAGTTAATTTACATTTTATCCTAATCTGTTTTGGTAATGTTTGGTTCCCAGTTGGATATTGTTAATAAACAAAATAATAATCGGAGACCGCTCTCGGAAGCGGAAATAAAAGTGAAACGATCATTAGAAAAATTATCAATTCCCGACTGGTATTTGAATAATTCATCTAAACCACCAAAAATAATGATGCATGATACACCAATTGATACACGTTTACCATCATGGAGAACGGGCACATATAAAAACAAGAATGTATCAAGTTCGCCAATTTTGAACAAGCGGAAATTATCAGGTAAAAATACAATGTAATTTTTTTAATTCATCGTAGTGTTTACGAATAGAAAACGATTGAGATTTGTTTTTTGTCATCATTAATGTACATAAGTGAGCAGAAGCATTAATGTTATTGTCTTGATTCACAGGCACCGCTTCACCACGTCCAACTCCAAAAGTTGATTGCAAATCTGAAGAGAAGAAAGTTTCAAAGACCCTATATAATAGATTGGACACCTGGCAAATTCGAAGCCCCGCGAAAACTCCAGTGAAATACACACAATCGTATCCAAAAATTTCACCATCGAGAAAAATTGAAAACATCAATATAATCTTTCCCCAACAACCGCCGATTCAATTACACGAAAGTGAATATCAAACGAGGGATAATTCAGGATCGATGGTTGAGAATTCAATTTGTGAGTCCAGTTTTAATGAAAGTGCACTGCAAAGATCAGTGAAAGTTACAGATCTCGATAAAATGTTTGAATCATCAATGGAAATATCATTCGATGTAACGAATGAATCCAATACAAGCCTACCAAAGACGAGAAATAGCGACCGATGTACTACACCTAGATTTTCGTCGCCATCATTAATCAGGAGAAAATATGACAATAACTCTGAACAAGGATATTCACCAGTTTCACTATCATCAATAATAGGAGAGAATAAATCGAATGTGGAAGAAAAATCACCAACTGTATCACCATCATCACCTAGATATCAGGGAGCACGGTGTGACTCCTGCCAAACAGAAAGTGCCCGTCCACAACTTGGTGCACATTTTCGGTATCTTCCAAGTAACGCCACTTACATTTCGCGCAGCAGACTCACTCCAATTGACGAAGACAAAGAAATAAATCAACGCATGCGTATCATCAAATCTAGTGCATCAAGCAATGCATTCATGAATACAACAAAAAAATCAACCACCTTAGAACAAATAGTAAAGAACAAAATGTCAGGTGGTACTGGATTGATACAAGATATTATAGAGGAATTCCAAAAAAAATGTGTTCAAACATCAAACCCAACATTTACCGGTGGTTCGAAAAAATTTGTAAAAAAATTGGTAAAAGTTTTGGAGAAAAGCATCTGTGAAGATACCGACGAATCAGAAGTGATTGAGAGAGTCCAAGATCCGCCTGAATGTCGTACAAAATCGAATAATAGTGAAATTGATAATGATTTTGATACCAAGTCTGTAATATCATCAGAGACAATATCGTTGAAAGAGACTGATCCTGGCAGCGGTGACAGTGCACCATCATCACCAATTTCATCCAATAGCCCAGATTACAACTGGAGCATGCAAGTAAATACGGATATAGAGAATAATGTTTCACAGTCATCCGCAGATAACAAAGTCCGCTGGATTCCACTTCCAACTGATATTCATTTTCCAAGGACCAGTTCAGCATTGAGCATGAAATCAAGGTCGTCCTCACGTTCATCATCGAATAAATCTCCATGCCTGAGCCCGATCACAGAAAATAATAAACAATCACGTTTCTTTGGTAACAATAGAGAATATTGGGGCTGGTCTTATGGTAAAACTGATAATCGAGCTCGGCGATCATTAGGCACAGAAAGAACTAACGGAATATTTGACTCGGGATATATTGACCGAATGGAACACTCGTCTTTGGTTCAAAGCTTTTTAGCAGAATATGAAGCGTCTTTTACGGCTTCTGATGATCATGACTCGTCTGCGAACAGAAGGTTGTCATTCGGTCAAACTCCGTCTATATTTTCAAGACCTGTTCACGTATAAAATTTAATCATTAGCCTCATTTAATAGTGAATGATGTAGATGTATTTTCTTGACTATAATTTAATCGCAGTATTATTACGAATATATGCACTACACTATTAATAATTGGAGCAAGTGAGATATGTTCCATTTATATACAGTCAATGTTAGGAATGATTTGATATATGAAATGTGTATATAAAATATAATTGATAATAAATTTTGCGTTTAAGTAGTTCGATAGTCATGATTATATGTGTGATGTAGAATGTGATGAGTGCGTTTTCTCAAGACTATGCAGTCCTGATGTCATTTCAAATGCGCTATTGTTAATGTAATCAATTTGTTTTTTTGATTTTTGAATATTTATATGAAAATAAAAAGAAATGAAAATGACTTTAAAATGCATAAATAGCGAAACATTTTCGCTAAATTTCATTCAGCAAAGAAAGGTTCTAATATCTACAATTAATTCAAACAATTCAAATCGTATTGTACCAATGCCCTGATACAGAAAAGAATAGATTGCAATATATATTGAACTTTCTAAAAGTTGTATTCATCCAATTAGTACACGACAAAGAATAAAGAAAATGAAGTTTATATAAATGAAAGTGCTCTTCAATAATATTCTCACCCAATTTCCAACTGATCATAACATATTCCATTATCTCTCTTGCCTCTATTCAAACTTTGATGTCTTCAAGTGAATTCCTTGTATCCGTAACGCGGTTTTCTATTTCAAATATCCGTAATTTTGAATTCCGGAAGTAATTTCAAAAATCTTGTATGGAGCTGCGTTATATTTCTGCCTCTGCTTTACCAATCTAGTTTGACTCTCTCCGAGTGCATACCGAATGCAGAGGGCGCACATCAATTCCTAGAAACCTTCAGACACTGTAAGTGTAAACTCTCATAATTCTGTTGGCAACACTAGAAGTGTAGTTCCATTTCCACAGTCGATCTCGCTGCCACTTTTTTTAGAAAACAAGCAATAATGTCTGCAATTAACCTCTAATGAGGGTAAATATACATTTATTTCGATTTTATTATTAATTATTTGAATTAAAACTCTATTCCAATTCAATACTAAACTCAAATTCATAATATTCATTGTTAATTATTAAAACCAAGTTGAATCATTCATTTCTATCGTTAAAATAAGAACTTTTGATTGTTCATCAAACTCTAGATTTTATGTGCTTCTCAGAAACGAACAGAAACAAATACAATGAGAGTTATTTATAGATATTCATTGTTAATAATAGTTGAAGATAATTCACTTTTCGACATTATATATACACCATAATGAATGAGGTTATCAGAATTGGCGGGCAGCCGTTTAAAGTTTTGAAGGAACGTGTTTCATAAATGTGATACAAAACATACAAACAAATGATTTGTTTGTAAATTTTATTTGAGAAATGATGATTACTAACATCGATTGAAAGATATAGAATTTTAATTATTAATAGATGATAAGATTTGTTTAGAATTTATCTAATTAATTTGTTACCCCTTGATCAAAAAAGTGGGATACAAAACGATTCGAAATGAATTCTTTTTTAATGTTATTAAGTGCTATCAAATATTTCCAATGCTACTGATACCATTCCAATGGCTTGGAATTTCGAATTGATTAATTGGAATCCTACTTTCTAATCAAGGATGCTTGTTCTCGCGATCAATTATCGCTTTGTCTGCAGCATAAGAGTAGTGATGTATTTAATTTCATTTGCGAATTTCAATGACAAGCATTGCTTTCGTTTTTGATAATTTAACATATTGTTGCCACTAAGAAAATAATTTTATTACTCTTCAGGAATTTAAGGATTGATTGTGATGAAAATTGATTACGGGAATCATTTGGATTACGGGATAATAGTTGGGGAAATATTTTATTGCTACAGAACTATTACAGAATGTAACATTAGTAGTGATTGTTGAATTGATTGTGGGGATATTTTAGGGCCAGTCAAGCAGTGATTTAGAATGGGCAGTTGACTTACCATTTCATTCATGTTCTTGAAGTGGAATCTTTAGTGTACATAATGTTGACGAGACACAAATGAGTTGAATAGATTGATTGAAATGTTTGCTGCCCGATTGTTCCCGACTTTAATTGCTGTTAAAGTGGTTAAATCATTGTTTAATGGAGCAAGCAGAGAATGATATCCCAACTCAGTATACTTTGAATTATCTGCCAAAAGTTAATGAGTGTAACATCATTTGATAATAGTTGATTTCCACGATTTTGTCCGAGATAATTCATTCAACTGCCGGTGCTGTCAGAAAAAGTTTGATACATTCAAGTAGAATAGTTGAACCGTTGTGACGAATGTAGCGATGTTGTTAGAATGACAATTCCAGTCAAAGGCATATTGAATTGATCAGTTTTATCAGTAGTCTATCTTATTTAAGTGAGAGACTGAAACTGTTTTCTCAGTGGTATAATTATGTGTATTATGATATCGGCCTGTTGCATTTTTTTTACTTGTTTTTTTCTTTTCTATATCCAGTTGTAACTTTAATCAATGTGTGTGAATTAAAGTGATGTGACTGACAATTCATATTCCATAGCGACATCCAGTAACTGCAAATGGTCAGGAAAAGTGCAAGCGGTAAGAGGCAGTTTGAAGTATTTATTATTGCAGTTTTACATAAATTCCTGGTTCAATTTTCAATGAATATCATGAGATATGGATGTTGATATTATTAGATTATCACTTTTTGATTTTATCGTAGGTGGAATCAATTCCATAGGGAAGGGAGGGGCGAATATGCCAACGAATGAAGAATGTGGCATTCGCGATGTTTGGGGACACAATCTTGAAGAGGAATTTCGTACGATTCGTCAAGTTGTACAGCAATATCAGTACATTGCAATGGATACAGAATTTCCTGGTGTTGTTGCCCGACCCATTGGTAAATATATTCGAGCAATGAATGATACATTTAATCAATATGCATCGAAATTTCTTCCTTTCTTTGATTAAAGGTGAATTCAGAACGAGCGCCGATTATCAATATCAATTATTACGTTGCAATGTTGATTTATTGCGTATAATTCAATTGGGTCTCACATTTCTCGATGAGTCTGGTAATACTCCTGGTGGTAGTTACACAACATGGCAGTTCAACTTCAAATTTAATTTGCAGTGAGTTTTCACCCTTTCTCATTCATTCAGAATCTACTTCGTTTCGTCTTAAAAATTGTATATTGATTAATGAATATTATCCCTTGTAGAGAAGATATGTATGCACAGGATAGTATTGACATGTTACAAAACAGCGGCATTCAATTCAAAAAACATGAAGAAGAAGGCATTGACCCATTAGATTTCGCTGAATTATTGATGACATCTGGAATTGTTCTTGTTGATGATATCAAATGGCTTTCATTTCATTCGGGTTATGATTTTGGTTATTTATTGAAGTTACTAACTGACCAGAATTTGCCACAAGAGGAAAGTGAATTTTTCGAACTTCTCAGGATATATTTTCCCACAATTTACGATGTTAAGGTAATTAAATTTAACCAGTTGAGAATCTATGAATCAAGAGATGAAAGGTGTTTCATTATTGTTCAATAACTTTTTCCAGTATCTGATGAAATCTTGTAAGAATTTGAAAGGTGGATTACAAGAAGTTGCGGAGCAACTCGAACTCCAACGAGTTGGTCCACAACATCAAGCTGGTTCGGACTCCCTGTTGACAGGAATGGTTTTTTTCAAAATGCGTGAGGTGGGTTTATATGTCCTTATGATATTGCAAGATAGGAATGAATAACATGCAGCTATCAAATTGTTTAACTTGGATTGCATTGATTTCAGATGTTCTTTGAAGATAATATCGACGATGCAAAATATTGTGGACATTTGTATGGATTAGGCACGTCATTTGTGGTTAATGGTTCGGGTGGTTATCTCGATAGTAATGGTGACAATTCATCATCTTCGTAAAGAGGAAAGTGGAAAACGGAAACAAGAGCCAATGCAAAAAGGTAGACACAAACACAAAAGCAATTTGCTTCAACAAAAATGTAGATGATATAAAACTTTTTTTCGAATCTATAAAATAAACTCTATTTATATATTATTATTATCATTATCATCAATTGAAATGTCATTCAAATTTAGATTTCAAACGTATGTTCGAACTGAACACAACAATTCAGTCAGCTAGCTGTTGTGCTTGCTTTTTCCCCTCCCATCTAATAATTAAATGTAAAAACTTTTTTCAATATATTTATATAATAACTTTTCTGGCATTAGTGTTTTGAATAGATGTTCAAATAAAGTGTTTTTACTCATAATCAAAAGTGCTTCTGGTAACTTATTTATGTAGTATTCGATTTTAGATGATTTTCTTTCATTCATGATTACGAAATCATATGCAACACAATTTTTCATCGATCAACAATAATTCATTTACGATTTCCAAATAATTAAAAAAAATAACCCATTGATATTCGACTAATCGTTTTGTTTGTGAGTTACATGAGACTTTATCCGCTGTTGAATTTCATACCAAAATGAGAATCAAATTTGTTCCCACTAAAATATTTTAAGTGGTGTCGCTAAAAGGGGCGGTGAAAAAAATAATAAGTAGGATAAAGGGCTCTCTCTCACGCACGTATTACAATTCAGATATATGAACGTGTACTCGGGAACGTAAAGATATGAAGATAAGCGCTCCTCGTTATCGTAGGATAGCACTATGATATCTTTTCAGTATTATCATTTCTCGTTGTACCTTCGAACAGAGTTTCCCAAGCGTAGTGTGAAAGTCTACGTTACCACATCAGGTTGATTGCTATTTCCGAGGAGAATATAGAAGAAGAGTGAAAATGCGGTTGAAGACGTGGAAGTATCAACCATTCATTTTTTCTGTCCGAGAGATTCTAATTGTTTCTATTGTTCTCTGTTCATTTGTTCGTGCACAATTCCCAAATGAAACTTTAGAAAGTGCGTTTGGCTTATCATCAATTGAACCAAATGAAATAAATCAATCAAATGATTTGAAATCATCTCCAGTTATAAAACACGAAGAGGGAACTGTAGCATCAGAATTATCAGATCTCGTGGGTGATGATACTAATGCGCGTTTCGATAATGAAAAATTTGTGCCAGAAATACGTGAAGGAAATAGTGAAACTACAGTGGATGAAAATGAAGTTGAATTATCCAAGAAAATGTTGGATGGTAGTGGAATTGAAAAAAGTGAAAAATACGTCAGCTATGGTGAGTAAAACTGTTATCAATGGGCGTGACCGCAATTGTATTCTCACACTAATTTTACCATTAGAAAGGGCTAGAAACTGCAATAAATTGAAATTGAAAACTTTGTTATTCAAAATTATGTTAGAGTAATTACAAAATGGATATTCTAATTGGATAATGAATCAGTGATACATTCTTGATTAAATCGTGAGACCACATCATATATTAACGCATCCACACGACTTTTATCATATACTTCATCTTATCTTTTTTCTTATCACTTACTCATTGGTGTGTAATTCGGATATGAATCATTCTGTCGCACATCATATAATACATCCTATTGATTTTGTAAATAATGCAGCGTTTGATGATACCATAATTTTTAATTCTATATCCTACAGATTCGGAATCACCAGATGCATATAGATATGCACCAACACCGGGTAACACAATTGCTAATTATATCATACCCGAAGCGAGATGGAGAAAAATACGTTCTGAAATGATGTATTGGTATTTCGATAAAGAGGGTGAAAGTGGGAATGGCGATTACCAAACTGATGTACACTCTTCTATGCCACAAATACATAAAAATTTCAATTTCCAATTGCCATTCTTCGGATTCCGTTATAATTATACACGGGTATGAAGATAAATGGTTGAATATTAGATATCTAGATGCATAGTTGAAGAATGACGAATATTAGTGGCTTAATCGTTATTGTAATTTAGGTATCAATGAATGGTTACCTGGAATTCAGTGATCCACCCGAACACTACACATATCCTCTGTCTTTTCCAATAAAAGATTGGCCACAGAAAAATGATCCGTCATTCATCGGTATTTTCTTCAGCAAATGTCGAATTGGATCATTGAGACCTACTGATAATGATCAACGACGACCCGGAGTTTATTTCCGGTACGGAAATTTGATTCATACATTAAAATGTATTATTTGTTTTCATTTCCAGTTATTTTTTCATTTCGCTGTCTTCCTTTTCAGACAAGAAAGAGATCTAAGCAAAAGAGAGGATCAATTTGGAGTCGAAATGCGAGAGCGTGTCAAGTGGGATATACGTGAAGGTGTAATCGGCGCTGATTCATTTGAACCGAAACATGCTGTAATAATAACGTGGAAAAATATGTCATTCTCTGGCGGTATCGATAATTCTCTCTATCGTACAAATACATTTCAAATGGTGTTGGCGACTGATGAAGTATATACTTATGCAATATTCAATTATTTGGATTTGCAATGGACGTCGCACACAGAAGCTGGAGGTGACACAACCGTTGGTGAAGGAGGAACACCTGCTTACGTAAGTTTTATTGACATTTCTTATCCACTATCCGCCTTGGATTAATCATTAACTTATTCAGATTGGATTTAATGCTGGAAATGGAACACGAAGTTACGAGTATCTACCTTATTCACAAATGTCTACCGTTCGAGATTTACCAAGTCGTGGATGGGCTAATGGATTTCCCGGCCGGCATATATTTAGAATCGACGAGAGAATAATTCCCGGGACTTGTAATAAGGATATTGGTACGGATATTTGCATTAGAATTACTGCCAGGTATACAGAGAACTATTCCCTATTAACGCTTTTTTTTCTTTTTGTTTAGCTAATGCCAATCTTGATCTTCTTTTTGCGCCGGAGAGTGGGAACATGCTCGGTGGAACTGTTGTAAATATAACAGGACCCTGTTTCGAACCAACGGATAAAATCCGCTGTCTGTTCGATACAACACAAGTTTATGGGACAGTCATCAATAAAAATCGCGCAGTATGCGTCCAACCACGTGTTATGGCTGAGGGCTATATTAAATTTGCAATTGCTGTGAACAATGGACTTTTCGACTGGAAAGGAAAATATTTCATTGGTATATAATAATAAAATCTAGAAAATTTATGCCTGCAAACAAAAATTCGTGTTACATCAATGTCAAACTGATAAATTTACCTATTCAATTTATGAGCAGAAACACCAGCCACAGCAACGGAAAAAATATTTTTTGCTACTAGTTCTGTTCACGAACGTGATCCTCGTGAAATAAAAATTACATGGGATGCATACAATTTAACCAGCAATTTAAATGCAGAAGTGCAAATATCAGTTTGGGGATATCGCGAGACAACGTTATCACCAGAATTTGAATTTATCGCTTTGCTTGAGGTAAATGTTCGATGGAACAATTCCGAAACATTGCCCCAATCCGGTGATCAATTACATCTATTCTGAATATGAATTTGTATTCTATTATAGAGAGGCACTACCAATACAGGCGAATATATTATTGTACCAGCGGCTTATCGAAATCAGAATACGCCATATCAACTCGATATGCAGTTTGGATTTATCCAGATTAATTTAACCACGCCTGCGGACTATTCCGGATTGGATATAACGCCGTGAGTATTGATTGCTCATATTTGATTCATCATACTTATGTTAATCATTTTTTAATATATCTCCAATTATAAAGTACATTGTGGAGCAAACCTATACCATTAGCTTGGTATTTTGGGCCGCAATGGGAGCGTATGTATGGAACTAAATGGCCGCAGGTTTTTTGTGACAAATGGATAATGAATGACCGATATCTGAAAAATTTTGCTGCCGAAATTTCTTTATGTCCGTGCACTCTCGAACACGCTCTGAACGACAAAGGTAGATTTCTTCCTGATAGAGCCTGTGACAAAGATTCAAATCCGGACTGTTTTTACAATAAAGGCGCCACTCATTGTGTGACAACGGGTGCACCAAAGTTCGTATCACATATGTAAATAGGCTATCTCGCGGAAAATCTGCACCCTGTTCTGGTCAAGTCCGTCACTAATTATTCATGGTAAGAACATTCATACAGTTGCACCTAGAGACGAGGCGTCGGATTAATTTATTTTGGAAGTTCGGATTACACGTCGAAAATATCATACGAAAATTAACGTAATTGAGAAATACGGAAAAAAATTATGAAAACAATTGTTCGAACTGACCAGAATTGTCGGTGAATTTTCCGCGAAATACCACAAGTCGATATATCTTATAAATACACTATTAATTTTTCTGATGCGATTCTTAAAATTGGATAGCATGGATGGCGCGGAACAGCAATGTTGCTATGATAAATATGGCTACTTGATGCTAACATACGATCAACAGTGGGGTTCTAAACCGCGTCGATCACATAATCTGGGATTCATGCCGTGGACTGAAGCGAATAAAGTACCAAGTTTATCGCATTGGTATCACGATGTTGTACCAATTTACACCTGCTGTCGTTGGCAAGAAGAGCAATCAGTTGGTTGTGAAACGTTAAGATTCGAACTAAGACCAACACAAGATTGTATAGCATATCAATCACCAGCAGTTGCTGCTGTTTTTGGCGATCCTCACTTTATTACATTTGACAATGTAGCCTATACGTTTAATGGCAAGGGTGAATTTGTTTTAGTACGTGTTAATAATGAGAAGGAGAAATTGGATATACAAGGACGTTTTGAACAAGTCGGAAATAATTTTTATGGTGAAGTACGCGGCACACAATTGACATCGATAGTGGGTGAGATAATAATTTTTTTCATTGTTGGTATATATTTAATAAGCTGGAATAAATTCGCAGATACCATTTATTTTTTATTGCATTATTCTATTTAAGCGCGAGGAAATGAATCATCGATAATTGAAGTACGTGTCCGGCCATCAATAGCACAATGGAGATATAGATTGGATGTCTTCGCCGATAAAAAACCCATATACTTTGATAGGAGCCCGTTAAAATTTCAACATTTTCGTGGTGTGGTTGTTTATACACCAACATATATTTTCAATCAAAGTGAAGTTATTATAATGTTCGATACTGGTGCGGGTATTGAAATTGTGGAGAATCAAGGATTCATGACTGCACGCGTTTATTTACCATGGACTTATATGGTTAGTATTGGAGAATAGTTTTGATTGATCAAAATTGTGTTCTCTGGAGTATTACAATGCTTGTCTCTACACTTCATTATGGAATTCTTCCTAATTTTTTCTTCTAATTAATCCAAGTCCAACACTAAAACTTTGAGTAAAAGAAATGTTTTAAAGCTTATCTGAACGAAGGAAATTCAATATAGGAAAAAATGTTGAAATTGATTTTAGAATAAAACAAAAGGCCTAATGGGTAATTGGAGCAACGACATACTCGATGATTTTACATTACCTGATGGACGACAAATTCCGTTTGGTAATCTTGATAATTTCGAATCGATACATAAAGATTTTGCGATCAATTGGTTGCTCGATGATAAAGACGATCGAGACAGAGGCCCGGCATTATTTAAACGTGATCATGGTAGAACAGCAACCTATTACATGAATCGTACATACATCCCAGAATGGAGAAAACGACCTGAAGATTTTCTTCCGCCAAATAGGTATGTATTTACTTACATTTTGTCCAATTTATTCATGAAAAGTTATGTGGAAAGTATCTCGATATGAATATCATTCAGGATCTTACTGTTAAAACCATTTCACAATCAATTACACTTTTTTTCTCAATCCATAGGACAGTTGACGTAGATCGAGCGCATGAGTTATGCGGAGAATCATATCAATGTCAGTATGATTATGCAATGACATTGAACCGTGATCTTGCGCATTTCACAAAAAATTATCATGACACACTTACCCAAATAAAAGCTATAAATGCGAAGAGAAGTAAGTTATGACACTTATACAGTGATAAATATAAATTTAAATAATCGTACTGATTTTCATGATACCTCTACCATCCTTTTCTCAGCAATTTCTTGCGGAGTTCTTGAGACACCAAGATTCGGTCGGAAAGGCAATTTCTTTTTCACACCCGGGACAAAAGTGACATTTGAATGTAATCAAGATTTTGTCCTTATTGGCGATCAACGACGTACGTGCATGCCAAATGGACGATGGGATGTTCCAGAATATGGTTACACGCAATGTTTACGTGAGTATAACAAAAAGTTATCATCATAATTAATTAATATTTCAATCCCTTTTCCTGAGCTTAGCCTCCCAATTGATTACGCAATATTATTGGAATGCTCCTTGTTTCTTCTGATAGAATTTGAATGATTCGTTTTCTGATTTTTCGTTAGTGCTATTAACTTCGTGACGGTAACTCACAAATTTTCAATGATTAATCACATAATAATAATATAATGTAGGTCAAATCGAATATTCACAACGTGCAGCATGGGCCACAATGGGTATAATTAGCGCAGTAATCGTACCGGCGATAGTCCTCATAGCTGCAATATTTATTTGCATTAAAAAAAATAAGAAGCAGGACGGTTCAACAAAATCATGGCGTTTTTCACAACGTAATTCGATAATTGAGAATGACGATTCACTGTTGCGCCATCAAGCAACACCCCTCAGAGCATTTGGTCGTGCTATTTCCCCAGCTAGTGATTCGAGCACCAATACCATTACTAGCATACCAAAACCAAGAAGTTATGATGCTGTTTATTATACTCATGAACCATTACCAAATAAACCAAACATTGAATTCGAAGAAAAAGATTGGGATTTGAAAGAACCATATTCAATTGACGGATCGGATACGAATACCGATTCGACAAGGAAAACAGCCAGTCCCACTAAAGAAAGCGACGTTTAGACGAAAAAGTTCGAGTTCCAATGAAATTTTTGTATCACTCATAAGTCGATTGGAAAATTTATTTTAGAGTATCTCATGATAATTTCTACTGATATTTTGATTTCATTCTCATTTGACGGAAATTTTTTATTTCTCATTTTTATAACTACGCAAAGATTTTTATCTTTTTTTTTCATATGTATGTTCATCTGTATTATTTTGTGGAATAGAAATATTTAATGCTAAGTCAATACCACGATTTTTCTGTCATTTCTCCTTGACGCATTGTAATTATTAATTGGTTATAAATTGTTCAAATATGTAATAAAGATTGACTTTTTTGCAAAAAAAGAAAAAAATGACTGGCCAGGAAATTTCTATTCCACAAGTTTATAACAGTATATGAATCTACTTTGAACAGTAGGTGTTGGTTTTTCATTTCACAAACTGAATGAGATATAAAAGACAGTAATAAATCAAGTGGAATGGAAATTTCCGGAACGTCATCGTTATTGTGAAATTTCCATTTCTGGTGTCCAATGAGATTATCCAATCTTCTTTTCATCACATTATTACTCTAGCACATAGAAAATTGATTAAGTTCTATTTATTCCCGTTTCTTCTCATATTGCAATGTAGGCCAACAGGAGTACAGTTCACGTCAAGCAGGTGTTACTTCCGGTATTATTCTCGGATGTCTAATTCCAATCGTGATGATTATAATATGTGTAGCATTCAGAGCATTGAAAGGACGAAAAGAAGAACGTGAGCAAGAAGATGCTGACATGAGGTAGCTAAAGAAAATAATTAAGCCTTAACGTTTTGTTCATTCATATTCTCATTTGAAAATTCATCCGAGAACATTGAGATGAATAATATTGCAGATCGCAGAATACTGAATTGGTGAGGATACGAAATCTAGAAGGAGACAGTGATCCACCCATAGTAACCAGCAAGGCTACGGTCATCGATTAATTTCAGCATAAATATATATATATAGTCATAAGTATTTCAAATAATTATTTCATCGTGGTTACAGTCCCCATGTATTCAATTTCAATAATTTATGCTGATGAAGCATGTCGCTCATTGTTTTGCCCGTTTGTTCCAACTGCTCATCATTTATTTCCATTGCCACTCCAGTATAAAAAGAAGGGGTACACATATTAATATTTAAACACCATGAAATCACATATTGTTTAATTTTCATGTAATTATCAAACAGTGTCATAAATCTTTTTGATATATTAAACGTTCGAATATTAAATTACATTATTCATTAAGCTTTTTCTATGTCTACATGTTACATTATTCCAATGTTTTTGATTAATTTTCGAATAGTAATCAAATAAAAAAAAAATCTCTCAATAAATGTTACAATTGCTTCATTTCATGTCGAAATCACGTACATAATTTGGCATAGCTTGCATTTTACGATTAATAAAACATACGAAAATTTTAATTCGAACCATGTTGTTGTCATTCCACAATTATCTATATTATTATTATTATTGTCATTATTATTTTTATATATTTATAATACTACTCGGTTATTACGCATATTACATATAAAAATGTGCGCGATGTAAAATATGTTTCCATAATTTCCATAATATTCATCAAAATTAATAGCTCCTCCAAATGCTCAGAATATTTCACGAACATTTTTACTGATATTTTCATTTCATGTACATTTGAGTGCAATTTTTCGTTTCTCATTCCTATAATTATGTGAACATTTTTATTTTATTTTCATACGTTCATCTGTACTATATTTTGTGGAATATAAACATTTAATGCTAAGTTAGTACCACAATGTCCTGTCATTTATCTTTGACACATTGTAATTATAAAGTCATTATAAACTAATTAAATATATAATAAATGCCAAATAAAATCTTCTAGATGCTATTGATATTGGGCTTTAGACCATAAAATGAATCATTTCAAATTCCACTTCCAAATCAGGGCCACTTAAACTTCTTCCTCATGCGAGCAGTGGGAAACTTTCAATGTATATATGTATGCGGTGTCATGAGTAGTTGTGTGTGCACATTGCGCACCAGTTTAGTGAATGGGGCTAATTTGAGGTTATGGACGAATGTATTTATTGGAAATGGAGTTAGTGTTGCTTTGAGCATTGATGTTATTTGCTTGCGCTACTACGAACTACGAAGTATTATTTGAGTGCCTATGTAATTAGTTAATTGCACAATTTAGCCATATTCAACTGATTTTAATCTAAAATCCCTTTTTAATCATATCAATGCAATCAACAAATTGAAAATTTATTCACAATATAGATTCATACAAGTGGAGCTGTGTCATATTTGCATTAATATATATATATATATATATATATAGAATTGAACAAATTTTATATGAACGAAAGATGACGTCGAAATTCCAACATTATCAATGATTACTAAAGGTAACCATGATAAATTTAATCACTTCTATTGTCTAGCTTATTTTATGTTGTTTGAATATTGATTCTGAAACTGATTTGATTCTTGTAATTAGTTCACAGGAGAAAAAATATGAATAGCCCTACAAAGTAGCATTCGAAACGGTTTGAGATGAATACTTTTCGAATGCTTTCAAATATCACAAATTCTACTAGTACTGGGATTTCACTATGAAATGAATCGTTTCAAATGATACTTTCTGATCAAGCAATGGTACTGTTAATTAGCGATCTGGATTAATTGTTTTGGGTTTTCATTTCAATATAGATAAAATATTGAGAATAATTCCATTGATAGTCTAATTGCTTCGATGACAAAGTAGAATTCAACACAATTTAGAGAACTGTTTTTGAATCATTTTTAATGCTATTGAATGTTCCAAATGCTACAGATATTGGGATCTGTCCATTGAATAAATCGTTTCTAATCACTTTTTCCATCAGGGAGTGGACGATATCTGTTTTCAGGAAATAGTCAAACATGAATTTAATGAGTGGAGGAGAAAATGATGTGTTAGGCTTCTGTTAAATGATATCATCTAGAATTTTGGGTTTATTTTTGATATTTTGTTTACCTGGGGGATTTTGTATCCAAATCATTTTGTCTTTTTTTTATTACGCTTCCTGTTTCCTCACGCGAGGAAATAAAGAATCAATGGGAAAAATTTTAGAATGAAGATGGGTTTGAATTAACAGGATTGATACAGAAAGCGAAGATATGTATGAAGTAACATTGGAAAGGAAATTAACTTTGAAAATCATCATCATGCGGCGACATAGAATTGCCCTTTCTACATGACGGCATTGCGTCAAGCATTGTGTCATTATTGTTTCAATTACATATATTAAGTTCGTACTCTATTCTCCGCCAATAAAATTAAATAATCGTTTATTGCAGAAACTCCGACATCACATTTGGTATGTTCTCACTAACATAACAATGATTATGGGGTTTATAAGAAATATTGATAGTTATGAAAATCAATATGTTAGGATGGCAATTCGCCTTGTAACATTTTCGAGTTTCTGGATTGAATAATCGAACTCTCAATTTTTGTTGAACCAAGGGTATCTTGGATAAATTGTAGAAATTAATCAAAAGATCATGGGACGATTGTTACGATTTTTGATATCTACTCTCAACTTTCTTTAGTAGAATGAGGAAGAACATGAGATTCTGCAATGTTGGATCAATGTTGATACCATCGATAGTCTTATTCATGGCAACTGTAAGATGGATTAGATAATTCCATCCAGATAAACGAGGGCGTCACAGTTCTCATAATACTTGCAAACTGCCTAGAACATTATGAATTCCATAACATTTATTATGAATCACAATCACTTTTTATCATTATGTTTCACTACGAAGAATATATGAAAATACATGCTACACATTCGATAGTGTGATGTATTCAATCTCTTCGGAATTAATTGAAAATTTCCAAATGCCCCCTACCGAAATTTCCCTTTTGCAATGTTTTTTCTTTCACCCTCAGATTATCATCCACAGTGTCCATCACACGTAATAATACGACTGAAGCATGTTTGGTGCTTGGGATTGGCTCGACCATGGCTAAGGTGTTTTTTACTATTTTTCTTAGTCTCGTTGGTGATATTCATCTATTCATCACTGAACGGTAAAGAATATTTGTATGACATGGAAATGATAATTATAAGAAAATAATAGTGGGGCAAATGACCCAGTCATTGAACCTGACGTCCCCGAACTCTAGCCTTCTTGTATGCAATTCGTGTACTCATTACCTTCTTCGATATGTGACTCCTAGAGGGAGGGCAGGCATCTTCAGAATTAACGACTGGGTCATTTGTCAAAAATGCATAACATATTGATCGAATATGCATTGAATTGTCTTCATCATTCCAGTGCCATCTTTCGAATTGAAGAGTTCTGATGCTCTTACTCATTCAACAGTGAAATTCAAAATGATAAATAAGTTTTCATCCAAATCTAAGGGGAATTCACGGAACGAATTCAATTTTCACGTAAGTTTCCATCAGAAATTATATTTTTATTATTATACTTTCCGAGTGATTCGATATGACTTCGTCAACGTCGCGATGAGTTGAGTACAAATTTGCGTATCGCTAGGAGTTTCTCCAATTTTGAAGTTCGAAAGTACGCACATTCGGTCCTGTCGATGGTCTATGGAGAACAAACACTGATCTTTGTATTTATTTTTTAGATTCTTCCAGAAAAATGTAGCATGTCACACATTGCAATGGTATGTGGCGGTTACAATTCAACTCAATCGTTGATTACCGTGGTGAAGTCAATTCTATTTTATCGTTCAAAGCCATTGCATTTTCATTTCCTCGTTGATGATATTGCAAAAAAAACACTGAAAGTTTTATTTGAAACGTGGGGCTTACCACAATTCAGTGTATCATTTTATTCCGTTAATACATGGATACCGAAAGTATCATGGATACCAAATAAGCATTATTCAGGCGTATACGGCCTGCTAAAATTAATTTTACCTGATATATTGACTGATATCGATAAAGTATTAGTGCTTGATACAGATGTCACAGTACTGACTGATATATCGAATTTATGGAATACTTTTGAAAAATTTGATGATGACGAAATGTTGGGTCTAGTTGAAAATCAAAGTGATTGGTACCGAAAAATATTGGGTAATGGAATAAGTCCATGGCCGGCTATTGGGAATGGTTTCAATACCGGTGTGATGTTGATGGATTTGAAGCGACTACGTGATAAAGAATTTTTCAATTTATGGATGACAACATGTCAAACTGTTTTGAAAGAATATCTCGAAGTGAGCTTAGCTGATCAGGATATAATAAACGCTGTCATTAAAGAGAATCCATCGATTGTTCACACACTTGATTGTACCTGGAATGTTCAACTAAGCGATCGTACAATGAGTGACAGATGTTACAGTGACGCGAAGCAGATTGAAGTATGTTAATAGAATATTTATGCTTTATTGATTTAGGCTTGATTGTTATGCGACGAAATTACTGTAGGAAAAAAATATCAATTTCTCATCCAGATTCTGCATTGGAATTCACCGCGTAAACAAGACGTACATAACAAACACGTGAAAGATTTCAATCGAATGCATCGGATTTTTCTCGAGATGGATGGTAATTTATTGCGACGTCGAATATTTGGATGTGAAAATAATGAAATGACATCTTATGTGCGTTTTCTTTTCTTTAATTGCTAAATTTTTTTCGCATGCCATTTAATAGTTTCTTTATTGTACTGTTCGTTTATTGCTTTCTTTTTTTTTTTTCTCCAATGCACAGGCCAATGAAACAGATGTGTGCCAAAAATTTACCAAAGGGTCAACATTAATTTATCGTACTCATCTATTTTTACGTGAATATCAATATAATCCGTATTTAGATAACGATATTGGTCTTGTCACACAGTGTAGCGCTGATAGAATACAATTATTAGATGAGTTATGTAAACGTTGGCCAGGCACCATAAGCGTTGCTGTTTATCTTACTGACGCTGAGGTGCAATCATTTATTGATTTTATTCACAGTTCGGAAGTACTGAGGAATCGAAAAAATATTGCGTATCACATCGTTTACAGAGAGGGGGTAGGTATTTTGGGAATTAATGTATTTCCTTGTTTTCAATTCAATTATTCTGGGATCTCATATATTTGTGTTCCAATGGATTTAACCATCATTCACGCGAATAACAATTTGTCATGGGAACAACATATTAAAATGGATTTAATTTTCCTCAGGAGTTTTATCCCATCAATTACTTACGCAATATTGCAATATCGCAAATATTCACGCCATATATATTCCAATTGGATGTTGATTTTCTACCACAGATTGATTTATATGAAAAACTGATGAAATACACTGCGAAGCTCAATATGACACAGTCAGATAGAGTAGCGTTGATTGTACCTGCATTTGAAACTCAGCGTTACAGGTAAATATCTCATCTTCATTGCAATTTAACTCCGAGAAAGCAGGATATATGTTTTTATGTTTTTATTTATGTGACGTTTGATAATTCATCTAATTATTTTGTTTAAGATTCACATTTCCCGCAAATAAACATGAACTTCTTAGATTTTTGAATTCCGGAATACTTTACACATTTCGATATCATGTTTGGGCAAAGGGTCATGCATCGACAAATTATACACGTTGGAAAACAGCAAATGAACCGTATGAAGTTTCATGGGAACCAGATTTCGAACCTTACATTGTTTTACCAAAATCATCGCCGTTGTACGACGAAAGATTTATTGGATTCGGTTGGAACAAAGTGTCGTACATTACTCATTTAACAGCATTAGGATATAAGTAAGTTGAATTTCGTAATCGTTATATGAGACAATTTCCTTTGCATATGTACTTTATACATATCATCTGATTCCATCATTTTCTACAATTCCCATCTACTCTAAGCTGTATCTCTCGAAAATATTTGATATATATATTTTCAAATACTTTCGGAAACACTCAGCAGTTATTCAATTCCGATTTTTACATTTTTTGTTTTCGCAATCAAATATTCCACGAATTTACTCTGGCCTGCCTCGTCGGAATTACACTACCATAAATAACTAATACCTCAATAATGGAATTAAATCGTCTCTGAATGTTTCCAGATACATAGTGTTGCCAGATACTTTTGTCATTCACCGTCCACATGCTCCAAGTATGGATATTGGAAAATTCCGGACTGATGCAGTATATCGAAGGTAAACATCGAATGAAAATGTGTACATTAATCGATCGATATTTTTACCTTGTAAACATAATTGTAGGTGCTTAAAAAAATTGAAGGATAAATTTGTCGGAGAATTGGTCACTAAATATGGCGATGATGCTGCAGCGAGGATAAAAAAAATTACCAAAGAATGAAATTACCTTTTCAAATGAGTGCATGGATATTTGTTCTATTTTTTGTATACAGAAATGTTCGTTATCACAATACTTTATCATCAATAAAATTTTACTGCTGTTACGTCTCGTTAATTTTATTTCGTGATTGTGTCTACTTCATCGACGTTGTCGTGGTCTTTTTCATCATCATAAACTATAACTATAAAGTTAGTAATTTCAAAGAAGAGATAGGAGGTAAAAAGATAGAATAGAAGAATAAAAATATTTGCACGTTTCACTTGGGAAGTATTTATTGAAATTCAACTCCAATCAGTAGAGTGCACATGAGAGCTCGTTTATTCTTCTGTTGTTACTCATTTTTTTTTGTTTTATTTTTAATTCATGTACATCATGCTCATAAATTTGCGATTCACACTAATTGATGTTTTCATTTATAAAATATTTATAATATTTACATTTTACCAGCAATAATCGGTACTTCATAGAGATAATTACGCTTTTATATTGAATAATTTGAATCATTTATTCAATTGTTTATTAATTTCTTTATTTTTCTTCGTTTGCATAAAATATTTTTAGTAACAATAATCCTATAGCAATAATATTGATAAGTCATTATTTCTGTTTGCGACTGACTGGATCGCGGAAAAATGGCTATTATACTATATTTACGGAAAAGAAATTCATTCGAAGAAATAGAAATCATAATAAGCACGTTACTCATGACAATTACAAACGTAAATTGCATCATTCAATTTCACAGTAACTATATCGCATATATCCTAATTTAAAATTATATTTCAACTATTTATGATACATTCTGTTATTTCATTAGTATATTTATTAACTCTTCAATTTTTCTAATTTTAGTTTTATCATTATGATTATTATTATTATTCATAGTTTTGTTTCGTTTATTAGTTCCAATTATTCAGAATTATTCACTCAACGATGACACTGACATAATATTCATGGAACTTCTCATTTCAATCTTTCCATATAAAAAATGATTTCAATGCACTGAGTATAAATAAAGATATTGAAGATGGACCATTTTTTTTTCGACTATCTAATGTTCTTCAATGCATTTACGTAATCCTCATGCATTAGATGGAATCGCGGCAAGAATATTTTATATCAATGGACGTTGGAAAATTGTGTATATAAATGCCATAAATGATGAAATATATCATAGATTTGGAAACTGCAGATTAATGAGTTGTATTGATAGAAATAAAAATAAAAAAAATGTCAAAACGATATAAACTTTCTAAAAGCGATACACGCTTCGATACGAGTTTGGTAAAGTGCCTCGATAAAATTTTGAACCGTCATAAAATGTGTATATATATATATGTAGCTATTCTTGTCGCTGGTAACAATTTACAGGCAGTATTTAATTCAAATGTTGCGAATATTTTTTGATGCCCAATGTAACTCGACGACAATCTTTTTGCAACTCATAATGTGATTGCCAGGACTGATAAGGTAAAAAATGAATTGGGACAAATTACGTATCGTAGCGAAGAATACAGCCACATAATGTATTAATCTCGTCGTATTCGAATTTCGCGTTGTCCGACCTTTTAATATGTATACTGACGCATGCATGTGGAAAATACAAAATTACAAAAATATATTTAGCCAACAATCATTCATTTATTTCTCTTCTGTACTAGAAGACGATTCGATCACCCCATATCGTAGTACTTTATTTAAGTGCTCGCATTAACATATTTATAATATATGTGTGTGGATATTACTCGTTTTTCTATTCATTTTTCCATTTAATCTTTTTTCATGCCTCAATAAGTGTATGTACATAGTACATGTTACGACCGGGGCGATTGAACTTTGGCGCAATTAGAGACTCTTTTAGGCCACCCAAAATACTTGACAGGCGAAAAGATGAACAACGACGAGTCGAGGTTGCTTGTCAATATACAATATACATAAATTATATCATAGGAATCAGTCGAGCGAGAGAAAAAATTCGAACGGCGAGTGATATTAACGATCCCTATACATTTTTCATTAAATTTCGAAGGATCCCAAAACATTATCAATGAGTTTTCGATTAGTTCTGCTCACTCGATTCATTTTCAATCAATTACCCAATCCTTCATAATTATTTTGTACTTTAATGATTAATGGAGCTGTATAACAGTGCCATCCTCATTAGGCGGACTTAATTACTTTGTTGTCAGGTGAGATGGACATAGAATTAATAGCATCTAATTAAATTGTCGTCGATACATTGGCCTAAATTTAACATGGCGAACATCACAGTTTATAAACCAACTTGTTATATTAATTTCAGGCTACACTGTCGGCAAGTGTATATATATCAAGATTTTAGAGGAATTCGAAAACTAGAAGCAACAAAAGTAGCAATTAACGTCTATATGTATGTATACACATATATATTATTTTCCCCTCTCTCTCCCTCTTCCATCTTCAGCGCTTCGAAAACATGGGAATTTCTGCATCTTTATTTTCTAACACTTTTATAGATTGATTAAAATTGATTGATGTTGATTGAAACCTTTCCTAATGTATATATATATATATTTGTTTTAGTGACGATTTACAATTGGTCACGTATATTTTGTGGCACGTGACCGCAACAAGTTGCAGCTACCGAGGCGAAAATCCTCGTTGGAGCCACAGAAATAGTTCGTTAAGCTCACCTCTCTTTCTGTTTTCGTTCCACACCCAAACTCCAAACAAAGCGCGAGGAGATGAGCGCGTGCGCATCCTAACGAATGAATGGGTGGCTTTTGGAAGATTAAAATTTTCCTAGTTTTTTTAGAGAGAAAAAGTTCTGTGTCGCGTTAGAATGAATAGTAAAAAATATACTTTGTTTTGGCTATTTATCAACGATATATTAGAGAAATCCAAAATTCTACGATGAAACAATACCAACAATAATAATGATAATAGTAAAACTAATGTAAAATAATAATAATATGCGGAAATATAAAAATACGAAAAATGAAACGCAGAAATGTGAAAGATATTAATCATTAATTGTCGTTCTCCATTCTATTATGTTTTCAACCAATCACTACGAGCATTCATTTCATTCAACAATATTTTCATAAATTAATTCAATCATACTAGAGTTATTTCTATTCAATTCATTCTTGTATCTTCGGTTATAATCATTATATTTCAATTGTAATTTTACGTTATAATAAATGAAGAATACCTTATTTGGTATAATGATATCTATAAAATTCCTGCAAGACATACACGCAGTCAATCGATCAGTTTATAAATCAATTAAGATTTGAATCAGAGTGAACAACCATGAAAACATTCGAAATTATGTGACTTAACAATTACCAGTCCAAGAGTCATAACTTCAAAGAGCTATACATATATAAACATACACATCGATTTAGATTATTTTTTTCCGCGTTAATGATGAATTGGAACAGGCAATAAATTGGACCTGACACGTAACATCCGCTACGTGATGGAATTTCCTGCCATTTCATCCCATTTCCGAATAGCCACGAATTAATTCTACATAGGAGACACAACAAATCGGTTCGTTATGCTAATTTTAACATTGGGCCAAGGTACAAATATCCATGATTTAAGCACTGCTATATAATAGCAATGGTGTGTGAATAAACCAATGTGAGTTCAATTCAACCGTTGTGATGCGTCTCCATTTTTATCTTACTGCGATTGCGTAATATTCCACCGTAACAATTCCGACTCCCATACATGACACACGCGATGTATGGTAGAAAATAAAAATGATAATGTCGATCGATTTTTCGCACACATACAATAGTTATAAGAGCATTACTACATTTTTCCATCACTAATTTATATCAGTGAACTGCAGAAGCATCCCGCGTTGATACGTGTCCTGTGGATTCATCATTCGACATCCCGCATTCACATACATCCAACTTCAATATTAAAAACTTATAATTCATAACGAATTGATGAATTGTATCGCATGGGTTGAAATAATTGACAGTATTCATGTAGAATATATAAATGCTAGAAAAAAATGTATGGAAGAACTTTGTGAACTCTCCAATCAAATAATTATTCATTCCGCTACAATGGTTTTTCTATTTCCAATTCGTTTTTTCTTCTATTCCCTCATGCCATTACTCATGAGTCTCTGATCTGTATCCGTGGAGCAAGGAAAAAAACCAGCATACACATACGCTTGATTTCTGCTCTCACAATTCAATCATCGCAAAACCGTCCTTTATTCAATCTTCTTTGCTGTAAAAGGCACTTGTGGTCATCGACGTTAGAGACATATCTGTATTCACTGAAAAAAAAAATCATACTCCTTTTCTCCACCGTCTCATCGAATCAATTCATCGTTATAATTATCATTTAGTTTTTCGTATTCGCGCCATTAAAAATCAAACTTCAGTTCCGTCTTCATCTTCATCTTCATACAATGGTCCATTCGCCGATTTTTTTTTTGGCTTTGGCGGTGGTCGTGGTGGAATTTTTCTGCCTAATGTATTTGTAGTATTCTCTGCTGTCGAATTTTGCATCATCAATCTATCCTCCAGTTCATCAGGTAATTTCGTGAACCATTCAGCTGCACCTTCAGGTGCTGAACGATCAACGGGACTGCCACTACTGAGTATATTGGGTGTACTACGTTGAATATTGTTGTAATGAATTGTTGGTGTGCCAGGTAATGGCCGTATTCGCATTGCACTTGCCCCTGGTTCAGGGCTTTTATTTAATGATAAAACTGAACTCCCATCGGCAGTTGTTCGTAAGCCCAAATTATCATAGACAGGTTCTACTGGTTCAACTGTGGTCGGTGAAGTTGGAGGTCCACTGCTCCAACTTGGTGCACGTGGGCGTCTAGGTATTGTGACATAACCGTGACGTGGCATCACCGACATTGATGGTGAATTATATGCTGATGTTGCGCTACGATTGTGTGGCAATGTTTTAAATGAAATTGGATATTGGCCAGATGATGGTGAACCAAACGATGGCAATTGTTGATTTGATATACGTGTTGTGTCAGGTGCAGTTGACGCTTGACTTGTTGGTGATGCACCACGGCCGTCCGAAAATGCCAATAGATCTGGTGGATAGTGCCTATAACTCGTGCCACGTGTTAGTGTTGCGCTATCATGATCGGGTGTTGATCTTTCGTTGATGCCAATGCCACCATTGCTGCGTTCCACGTCGCCAATACCACCAACCACACCAATTACACTTCCCACGCCGTCAGCTGTAATTTAGAAAAACAAAAAAACAATATGTTATATAAAAAACAAACAACCAAGGAAACGGAAAAAAAAATTAATGAACTTGATTAAAAATAAGCGCTTCAACGATTGTAGAAATTCAGAACTCCTAAAACTTCTAGTGCACTAGAATATCGAGGCACTTTACCATATTGTTAATTTATCCGGACTAAACGATGGTCGCCAATAAAATAAACGAAAATAATAGTTGACTTTGATCAATGATGCAAAAGGAGTGTGCAAATATATGTATGTTTGAGTTTATAATCCACACAGAAACCGGAACATTATGTTTCCAATCAGTTTGAAAGCATTAATTAATTGTTTTTCTCCATTCATTTGAATTTGACCCCGCGTGAAGTCGTATATTTCGATTCAGATTAATTTCTCGATTGGAATTGTCTCTGTTACGGTAGCACTTCAATTTGGCTGCCTCGACTCGCTTCTTCACTACTTATTCGGATACAGAAAGTGAACAACTCTTCCTCTTCTTTATCGTCTTTATTTTTTTTTTCTACCATCGTAAACAATTCGCGATATTTCTTACTTTAACGTCAATTGTATTTCTCCTCTCTTCAATTTCTCATTTTCCAATTTACATTTTCATTCTCTCCCTCTTTTCTTTCACACTGTCCTCCACCTTAAATATCAGACGAAAATTAAAGCCTTTCTCGTACAATAGATAAACTATTTATGTCTATATCAATCACAAGCTTTCACTACATAATTTATATATAATCCGATATTTACTGGTATCCAGTTTTCATTTGTTCTTTTTTTTTCACACAAAATATACATATATATGCATATGTATACGTAAATATATGTGTATATATATATGTACATAATTGTTCCCTATACAATGTGTTATTATATTATGGAGTTGATTTGAATTCCGTTGAGTCTTTAATTTATATTTATTTATATATTATTTCTTATATGTGTTATTGTTGATATTCATTTAATAACGCATTGTCTTGTAATAAAGGCAGTGTACTGACCGAAGACAGAGTCGCTGTCGAGAAGAGTGCGATTGAGTTCAGTCATCTCAGTTCCATGTGATGTGACAGAGGGTGCCTCATATCTTCTGGGCGGTTTAACAACTGGATTAATTGCTGTAATCAACGATTTTTCTTGTTCACCAAGTCCATGGTGTTCCAGAGATGTGACATCATTACTTTTTTCGTCATGGTGTATATTTCGTCGACGACAATACCACATACACAATGTCAGCATAAATATTAATAATATCAATAATGTTATTCCAAGTCCAAGTGCTAATGGCAAACTTATAATCCCACCTCGGCCACCTTCATTATCACCAACAATTGACAAACTCACATTTCTTTCAACAATACCGCCTGGACTTTTTGCAATACAAATATATTCACCTTTATCACTTGGCATAACATCAATAACAGTTAAATTCAACCATTCATGATGCTCAGTCAATATGTAATTGCGTTCACTGTTGTGTCGTTTAGTTGAATTATTTATGACACGTGTGCGATGTACCCATGATAATTGTGGTCGTGGTATTCCATCAGCATGACACCACATTGTCACTACATTACCATTAACAATTTCAAATGGCGATAACGGCCCAATTGATAAGATTTTTGGACGACAAGCGAACTCATCGCTATCAACTTCATCCCACATTTTTCCATTTAATGTTGCAGGTTGATTACACGTTGTTGGGTGTGTATATAATTTACGTTCAATTGTCCAATTGCGAAATTTTTTTAGGTGACAATTGCAATTCCATGGATTATTACGCAATTCTAAGCTCCCCAGTTTTGGTAAATGTCCGAATGTTATCAATTTAACGCTGGATAAATTATTACCATCCAGCGTTAATGTTTGTAAACCAGTCAAATTTTTAAATGTGCGTTCACCAATTTTTTCTAAATGATTATTTGATATTTCAATTTTTTGTAGATAAACTAAATCATGAAATAACCCATTGTCCAAAGTTTCAAGTAAATTGTCATTCAATAAAAGAACTCGTAATCTCTGTGTTTCAAGAAATGTTCCAGGTAATAAATTTTTTATTCCATTACCCGACAAATCCAATTCAATTACTATTTTCAATCCCATAAATGCTTCAGCGTGTATTGCTGTGATTCCGCAATCTCTCAGTATTAACTTATGCAAATTCACCAATCCAACACGTGAAAATGCCCTTTCTGATAAATAATTTATATGATTGCCTGTCATATCCAGAATTTGTATTTCAGCTGATAAATAATTTGGTATATGTGCATAATTTTGTTTAATGCAATCTGCTGTTTTTTTTCCTGACACCCATTTGCATTTACAGGGTGGCCCACAATCCCATGCCTCTTCACCATTGCCCAACATGATTATTAGGCTCAGGCATAGCAACGTTGACGCACTACGTCCCATTGTTCTACTGAAACAAAAAATGCATGAAGAAATGAATTATTAGTCAAAGAATAATATAACAACGAAGAGAAAATTGGAAACGAATGAATAAATAACAAAGTGAGTGGGATATTAATAAAATAAAATAAATGAAAACGGTTAGTGAAAAGCTCACAGTCGTTCAGGGAGGTATTTAATTTATATGAAACTGCAGAATAACCAACTGGTAATTCGTTCCAATGTAATTTCACTGTATATGTCTCAAGGGAATGAACGAGTGTACATATATATACATGTATATATACTCTTTCATTCCTGTCACTAAAGTTAAATTAATACGACTCCCTTCGCCTCATGTTATGTGCTTTGAGTTGGCACGTGCGAGACATCAGCACACGATACGGATTTTTCACTCTTTATAATGAAAAAAAGAAGAAAACATTCATGTATATATATATGTATACCATAGGATTAGGAATGGAGTGAAAACCGAGAATAGGAATGAAATGAGATATAGTGACGGTAAAAGGGTATATAATAAATTATTTTTTCCTCAAGTCACGATTTCGTACGATTCATCATAATTCACACGGCTCACTTTTTTTGAATATGCGAAAATGAGGTATTCATCATCATTCATGCACACGCTCACGTATACACGAATATATCGCGTGACTAACACGGTGAAATATGCGCCAAAACGCTCTCTCTGAAGTTTGGAAAATCTTTGTGTCAAATTTCCTTTTGTTCTATTTATTCGAATCCACATTGATATACGAATTGATTCAGGAAAAATACAGATATTTGATTTAGTTGGGATAGTATTGGAGAATGTGAACAATATTTTCTCCTGTTTACAACTACCTATTCATGATTATATTCTCTCAGTCATTCCCTTTTACGTTCAATTTATCCATATTTTACGTTCAATTCAATTCAAGTATTTTTTTGATACATATTAATCCTGGTGGATGGTGAATTTGATTAGATTTAAAAGTTTGTGAGGTATGATGAGTATCAAATTTTGTACTGATTAAATGTAATTTCGTGGTGTAGTCACAATTGTTGAATATATCTATCAGTTGGAGATGGAATGAGTTTCGGGAGTTATGAACAAAAGCTACTCTGCGTGTATAGTATCATAGTGAATGTTTAATTCATATTCTCTACTTCAAAAATGCTCGACTTATTTTCATGAAATCAAAAGATACTAAGTTAAATTTCATTTTATTTTCAATTCACTTTGAAATATCTCCATTCATATAAATCATATTCCTGTATCAATTCTTTTGTAACTTCTCCCCAACTGCATTGGAAACGTTTGCAGTTTGCTATGTTTCGTCAGATAACTTTCATAATGTTTAAGATGCAGATAAGCAATATTTTTTTGAACATCGATATACACATCAAAGACTCAAGTAAATGCACATCCTTCCATTTATGTATGCGTCTGTAGGAATACATATATATGAAACCTATTCTTGAAGGGCCTGAGCTAGATCCTATTGATCCAAAATATTTGACTTGTAAATTTTTATAGAGGGGCAATGCAAGTTAAATATACGCGTCGGTGAAACCACAGAAGAGGTTATTTTTTTTATATCCTCTCTTTTAGCTAGTGAATTACATTATGTGAAATATATTATGTGAAATATATTATGATATATTTATTTATGTATATAAAGTGTTTACAAAATTAAGTGCCCATTCTTTGATAGTCATTTCGTGGTGGCAATAAAGAGCAGTGAATATTTGAAAAAAATATTGAAGTTTTTAAAACTGTTTCGGAAGGGTTGCGAACATGCGATCTACGGATAAAAGTGTTTCAGGCTTCCCATTATTTTTTTTTCGGGGTTTTTCTGAATAATTAATAATATTTATCTACGTTTTATCTTGTTAGATTCATCGCTTTCAAAAAATCCAAACTTCTTCTTCCACCTTCTATTTTTGTTGATTTCTTCTCATCTTTGCGCTTTTTTCTTTGCTGCTATCATTGTTTTTATCAATCTTTTTTTTTCCTAGGTCACATCAAACGAGTTGTTGATGAGTTATTCAGCATTTATAGCCAACAGCAATTATGCAATCACTCATGAATAATTATCCATGCAATCTTGCAAATACAAACCATATGCATGTAATTGCACTGAATAAATAGTGAATGTTCCCGTTTCACTCTCACCCTCTCTTTCTTCCTCTGTGACGTTCATGCAACTCATCAATCACACACAATTGGAATTGGAGGATTTAATTACGTCGTATGTTAATGGATTTTAGGGGACTGATCGCGTGGTGCTAACATACACACACATTATTGCATAGAGATTCATTGACGAGGTTTGTCTATTCGCCGCCGTGTGCTCGGTGATGTTGTCGTAGATGAAAGCGTGGAACTAAGACACGTAGATGTATATTAAATACATGTGATATTTATTAAGAGCCATGTTAGTAATAGCATGACATTGAGTTAGAAGGTCGGAATATCATCCACTAAATATATGTTGGGGTAAAAATATCTGTCCGTGAGAATGAGGCAAAGGAAATAAATTAAAGGGCAGCCTTTGGGATTCATGGCAGGTTGTCGACCCCTTATTGCGTATTCACTCGTACGCATAATCAACTACACGCTCGTTCTTGTTTCACTTTCGGATTTTGCATGTATATCATTTATTATATTTTCGAACATCGAAAGTGATTGGGAAAATTCGATATGCTTTTTCCATTTTTATCGCGCAAAATGAACATAAACAAAAAATAATGTACAATTATTCGATTCTAATACGTTTCTTCTCCACTGCATTTCGTTGTTATGGGATCATACATTGTAATACAAGAAGATATTCATATAACAATTATAATTTTTCAGAGGCGATTTTCGTTTATGTTATACATTATCAAATTCAACTTGATTTTTATTTCTTCAGCGCAGTGCCATCACTAACAATATTTTCATCATTCATTTTTATCGTATAATTTTTAGTACTATCAAACAACCTATGCCGAACGCATGTTATGATCTCGTTATGTTTTATCAGAAGCGCATTCGATTAACTGATATGAATAGAGAGACAGGAGCATGAATAAAGGAAAATGGAAGAGGAAAAAAAATTCATTCAGGTGAATAAAAGCGGAATAAATTTATTTGGTCATGTTATGTTGAATATTTATAAGCAAGAATTTTTTTATTTCCACAAGTAGAATACGTTACGTTACGTGGCGTGATGAAAGTAAGGGGGCTGGAAGAAGGTGAGAAATTCACTTTTAGCAAGTTATACGGCAGGTTAAATCTTTTAATGAAAGTACACGAGTCGTTGGAAAAGTTTGATGGGGGCAAAAGAGGAAACAGGGGGTAACAGACCAGAGGAGTAAGAGAGATACGACTATAAGGGGTAGGTAATACGATGTTGGAGTTATTGTTCCTTGTGAAATTTTCGAAATGAGATGAACAGAATATATATGCATGTATATATATATATATATATATACGTTTATCATCTTATGAAACAAGAAATGACTTTGTAAACTGGTATTTAATTTCAACGGATAATTACAATTCCAACCAATCTCACAAAATTTTATTTGCTTTCATACTTTACTCCAATTTATCCATTATATTTTAACTTATATTCGAAATTATCAGACAAATAAATGATAATGATTTGATTCACAGAAGAAAATAATTGCCAATGTGATAATGGCATTCATTCATATTAAAAAAATGATACACGCGAGATATTATCTGTTATTGCATCATTAATTCAAACTCGGAAATGCAAGTTGATGAAATCATTTGAATACGTGGAACTTGTACGTGTTTTCTTCATCGAGTTCATGATTCAATAATATTTTTTCTTGCTGTCACAATAACTAAAAAAAAAATTCATTTATTCACTATCTATTCTCATTTTGCTTCCAATGAATTGTGAAAGGTTTTGAATTGTTATTCCAATTTAGAACGATTGTGTACTGAGCAATTTAGACTGTTTGGGTTGACATCTACTTCGGAATTTATTACTTCAGAATATATTTTGATTGTAACTAGCGAAATCCCAAGGTAAACAATCATTCGGGTATTCTACGAATGATAAAAGGGTTATGAACCCACAATAACTTATGATTCATAATCAACCCCCTCTAATGCAAATGACTACGGGACCTTTATAATAAATTATAGTTATTATCTTTCCTTCAAAGATATTGAATTTGTCATAAAAGAAAAAAAAGAATTGTAGTATGATCGAAAAACATTTCCCGATAGAAAGTATTCACGATACAATACGAATTTTAATGGAGAAGAAAAGTACGAGTATATAAATATGAATGAGACAAAAAATCCTCTTATCGTCAGTAAACAGAAAATCTTTGCTGACAATGCACGAAGCAAAGCTCTTCCTCATAAAATTCAAATTGAACATTGTAATATGTGTTCACAATAACACATATTCCCTCACATCACATTTTATCCGGAACATTGTGCAGTACATTTATAAAGTTATAATCAAACTCGGTTATATCCGTGGGAATATCAACGTATTTGATGTATGCAAATACAATAATAGTATATACTACATTCAGTTCCGGATGCATTAACAAAATTTACGGTAACTCGTGTGTGCCGATAGCAGCAGAGGAATGGCGCATAACTTTTGTCCAATATTAACTTGTGCACTACATGATCATCTGTATGGGTGTGTAGAGAATTCATGTGTACCATTAATATACATTGTATATGGGTGCGAAGCCGAGACACATCTGCCGAATTAGTCTCCCGGAATCTATAGACATATGTGATAAACCTGAATTAACATAACGACTAAGCCACTCACACATATTTTTTTCTTCTCTATTAAATTTTAGAACTAACAAATTCACATTATGATTAATGATATTGACATTATTATTTTATAGATAAAGAGTTTTGTGAGATATTCAACTGCTCGTAAATTCTTGATGGAAAAGTAAAATATAATAAAATCTAAAATGATATGCAGTTGGGTTCGCATAGTTGATTTCATTTTTGGTATGGAGTTGAGTTGCATATTTTATTGGTGCATTTGGAGGATTAAAGAGAAATTAAGAATTTAGTGAAGTTTGTGAATGAATTGATGACATGGAATACTTTATTCTTGTGAAAATCGAACTTTTATTCGGAATAAAATCCTTCGGACAACGCAGTAATTAAATATAGTAGATAACAAATTATTATTCCTGAGTGTCGGAGGCAGCAGCGATTACTGCAGATTGGAATGCAGTTAAACACAATCAGGTTAAATATGTACAGTTGATAAAGTGAAATTAACCAGTTGTTTAATGACTACATCGAGAATATACGTTTCGCACGATTATTTATAAAATCCGTAATACTCTGCAAATGATCAAGAAATATTGCGCGAAGTTTTTAATGAGCGATAATGCTCTAAAAAAGGGTGAAAGTTTGATAAATTGCTACAGAATATAATAAGAAAGCATAGAAAGAAGACAATCATATTAAATCCAGCGAGAACGCATAGCTGGATCATATTTTTCATAAATCGAATGATAGAGTAACCATCTTACATACAGGAACTTACTCTCATTATTTAATACTATCAAACCAATTGTTGATTTCATCTCATAATTGATTGAAATATATGAAACAATTGATCACAAGGTGCAACATACCATTATTATAAATGTTTGCAACTAATCTGTTGTATGAAAAAACGCGACAATTAATTTTTTTTTACTATCCACATCGTTGTGGGGGGAAATTTATGGCGGCTATAATCGAATATGAGTGTATACATTCACCTGGAGCAATAAAATATATGTAGTACTGCACCTCTTGCGCATTATTTGTAAAGTTTCGAGTTTTATTTATGTTTCTTCTACTTTTTTTTTCTCGATTTTCTTTTTTTTTTTGAATATTTACAGCGAATCGTGTCGAGTCCAACAAGATTGCATAAACTTTTCAAATAAGTCCGGATCTTCTTATAAATCCTGCGGCGGCCAGTGCGACTGGAAAGTTTTTTGAATCACCCTAAAGTGTGAATGCATATACCTATATATATAAATACATATATAGTTGTACGGCACACTGGCCACGGGTGGCATATTCGGGTTATTAAAGGGAGGGTAGAATCGCACGAAACTATCACAGAGTGGTGCGTTGAGATTACTGGTTTGCCTGCCGAGGGCAGTCTTGGTGGAAACTTGTAAAAAACTTTTTCTCTCCACTTTGCTTGTGCATGTAGATTTCCCTCACTCACTTACTCTCACTCACTCGTTTATACTCATACACTCCTTGTAGTTTGAGTTCCTCATATAGCTTCGCAAGTTCGATGTAGATTTTAGGGTTCTTATAACCTTTACTTGGCCATGCAAGTGCATGAATAATTTACGTTCTTTGGATAGTGAATTTTGCAATTGCTTTATGTAACCTATTCTTATTTTATCTCAACGATTTAAGAGGATAATTCCTGTATTCGTTACGTCAATGAGAAATTAATTTGCATGTGAATATTTCGCGTGTACATCGTGAAAATGGCGATTGATATGGAAAGTCGATTGAAATCTTTAAGGATAAAATTTAACAAAGTTTTTATTCAACTTCGATTATAATCCTAGACAATATTTCGAGATTTCAGCGAGAATGTGTTGGTTCGGATGTTTTAATCCAACTAATATTGCGCAACATTCATCGCCCAATTTGAATTCAGGATGCAATTGAATGACAAAATTCAAATGAATTAATCGTTCATATTCGGCTATGATCAATTCGATGTTAATAATGAACCTGTTCGTGTTCCTATAATAAAATTAGTGACCTTTTCAATGTTTTCCAGGTGGAAACATGGGTAATGAATGTGCTCACGAACTGCTTCGATGACATAATGTATACACCAATATTGAACAAAGATAAACATCCAACTACGATCATAAAATGTATTGAGTACCGGTACTCATTGATCATCATCGAGTCAATACATGAACGAGATTGTTGAAAACGTATGGAGTGACCCGATGTCTCTTTGAATTTATTCAGTTTCACAAACACATTTTGCATATTAATTTCACATAGCAACATGAAATACAAATTGAATACTCCAAATATATGCTGCAAGAATTCATGAAAAATATATAAAAATAGATATCACATACGAATTTGAAGCTCATGAAATTAAATAAATTCAATGACTGCAATTAGTGGCATTCAGATGTGACGTTTCACCATTTCACAGCAACGCACTGCGGATCTACCAACATGAACATATAACAGTGATATAGCGTGACTAAATTGGTTCTTACTAAGGGTAAAATATTTCTCGCATGTACGTTACGCGTTACATCCTTCTATCTCTCTTTGCTTCCATACCTTCTCTTAGTTGTCGTAACTTCTGGCCCCTTCCGTCCATGCCCTTTGTTTAATTGTTTCCTTCGTCTGGTATCGATTTCTGCCGAACGAGTTTAAAACTACTAGTGAGTGGGACATATGCACACGGCTACCTCTAACTTAAGCTGCTCACACACAGTTTTATGGTATAAAGAAAATTCATGGCAACAAAAACGACGGTAAAAAGATAATGGAAATGTCACGAAGTACTTTTTCTAAGTTACGAATTTATACGATTGTTGTTTAATGGAATCTACCTGCACGTATAACTTACCTATATATAAGACATTCAATGCCGAATGATCTAACGTTTCACTCACGTAAAATTTTCATTCCAGCTGAGGTAAAATAATGATTGGTTCTAATTATAATTATCAGAGCATGTGATACTAACAATGGACTTTTGATGATTGAGTTTTGGATGTCATGGAAATTTTCTTGGTGCTCAATATAGCAGTTCTTGATATACAAAGAGTACCCTCAATGGGATTGCATTTGTAGTGGGTGAATTTGAAGTCTATGAAGGAAAAAATAAAAATGGCATCTGATGTGTCAATTCATTCGTCAAGAATGAAAATAACGAAAGAAAACCAACAGGAAATTGTGATAAAAGATTTGAAAAAACAACGGAATACTCTAACATCATTACAGGGAAGATGAAATCCACAAAAAAATTCAGTCTAAAATTTTCTGAATAATTTGTGGCACAGTAATCCATTCTTACGTACGAGTGTTGAGTAAACACCGTCATAATTTACTCATATTTTCTAATCCCACTTTCTTGTTCACAACGCACACACAGGCATACAGGCACACACACAAACAAACACACTTGGGAAACTCACACGAGGTTTTTGTTGGAGGAAAACAAAAATTGTGGAAAAAGAGGATAAAAATTTAATCGCAGTGTATAATATTATTCCAGACACGTTTTCTCATTGACTCCTTCATAAACTCAACTTTGACATACCCCGAGAACGAAAATGAATATATGATAATAAACTTATGCAATCAAAATATTACTATGGAGTTTAGTCATTAACACATCATATTCAAATTGTCAACTCTCCAACGAATTTTTCAAAGCACGTAGTGATAATATACTTACAAAGTGTACGTACCAATGGTGATATATATAAGGAGTATGGGATGTTTGTACGCAGAAGTTTTGAGAAGATATTGTCAGCTAGTCACACATATAAATATATATCTATATATATATCTGTAGACATATAGATGTCAAATTTATGTATACAAATGATATGGCAGTATCACAATGCGTAACAAATCGTCCAAATGCGTGTATCACAAGTATATATACCTAGATATACACAATGCTGTGAGAATGGCGTCTGGTGGATGTGAAGTGCCGCCCGTTAACCCGCATGATTTATCACAAATGTTCCGGCTGATAACACCCTTGCAACATCTATCCTCGTATGTATATGCTTAATGCGCACGTTATACAATAAATATATATCGATTCTTCATATTCTTTAGATTATGAAACATAATTCACGATCGAATTGCTTTCATTTCCTCTTTCTATCACGATCGTAGGGTAATGATGGAAATAAAGTTGTGAAGTCATTAGAGAATTTGTAGCCGAACACCTCGCAACATCATCGACACCGTTGAAGTAATATCGATTGACAAACATAGTCGTCATTAGTGAGGAATTGGTGTTAGAACGCGAGACTGGAACTGAGAGGTCGATCCGTCTGGCTCAAGAAGAAATCGAACAATTGAAAAATGTTTGGCGTAGGATAACTGACATCAGAAGAATGATAACTTGGTACAATGAATTTCCATTCGACTTTTCAACTGGTTAGAAGCGACACTCATTTATCATTTAGATAATGTTTCATATTATTTGAACTTGATAAAAGTTTCTGGGAGCATACGACGGGCCAAAAATTTTTATCTTTCATATCGTGCAGTGAAAACAAAAAAATGCTAATTGGTGTTATCGGATAATTGAAACTATAAATTCAAGCCGAAGTTTTGGTTTTTACAATTTGGATTTATTCATCTCCAAGTATTTTTCTTTTTATCTGACAAAACAATCGAAAGAGGTGAACGGTCGTGTTATGTTGGATTTTTCTTTTGTTATTGTTTTCTCGATATTCTCCACCAAGAAAACAAAGTTGTTGGCTCAATCACGACGTCGTTCCAATTATCCTGTGTACTGAATTTATATAGAATATTTTATTACAAGTGATATATATATGTAAACACACCAACATTGCCCCAAGGGAATCCCCCACCAGCTTCATCTATTCTTCGCAGAAATGGATAATTACTCGGTAATTACTGTTTTGCTTGTCTAGTCAGGTGATGTTACTGTTCGTGCTAAAAATTCACCTTTTTTATTACACGCCATTTTATTTTAATATTCTTCCCTTTGCTTTTCATAACGGGGCGCGTTGTTCCACGTCCAGGCAGTGAGTAAATCAGAAGCTCATCATGTACGTCGGGTTGGAAAAAAAGAAAAAGAAAAAAAAAGGATCATGAACATATGTGATCTTGGTATTTCCCAGAAGGTCCATATATCGTATTATTTTTCACTCTTTGTACGTAATTAAAATAAATTGTTCAATATTTACTCGGCATGTTTCTCCAAAATTATATAATCTTCTAACGAGTCAACAAACATTCCTGAAAATAATATGCGATAATCCCAGTGAAAATATTGGTGGAATACTCGATCGACTTCTGGAAATACTCTCAATGAAACCATGAATTATATTTGTTCGTCTGTTCATTCTTTAATAACGTTTCAGTACATAGAAATAACCATCCAACAACTGAAGTTCGTTTTCGATAGGTAGTTTATGACAACCACAATACAAATCGAATCAATCATCGACAGAAATACTGTGTGGAATTCTCGTTTTCTCATTATTGATATCAGACAAAACGAACAAAGGCAAAAAATTCCTATGCACGCAGAACTTCTAAGATTAAACTGTCAGGACATTACCAGTTGTAAATTGAACATTCAATCGTTACTCAGTCCAATGAATCGTTCACGTGGTATATAAACCAAGAATAAAAGCAACAGAAAATAAGGAGGATATACGGGAAGAATGAAGTAATAAGAATGAAAATGAGAGAGAATGGAACGATTGAGTCGGACCAATGCTGACGCAAGGGGTAGCTTACAGAGGCCTCGAATAACGCTGATCGATTTCGATTTATATAGAGACTCGCATAGAGAAAAAAAAGAGTCAAATAACGTAGAATAAGGGATAGAATACGGGGGCTTTGATTGAAAATAGCTTAGTTTCAATCTCGTCCATTTCTCGTGTTCGTGGCCTCTACGCGCCTGAATAAACACTGACTTTTTCACTTCTCTGTTTCTGAATCTATAGTTTATGTGTGTATATACTGCGCTCATCAGTGATGTCAATACTCGGTTGGAAAAGTAAGTGAAGTGCTAAATGTCATTTATTTGTCTTTAACTCTTATGTTGTCTTATACATTCGTTCATTCATTCACTTATACTCTGACGTTCAAGTGGAATTCATTGTTTCTTCTACAACTGACCAATTAGCTCTAATTTAATTGCACTCTCGGCATATAGTATTTCTCAATGTCACGTAGGTCTAATTTGCACGAGATATACGACATCTTGTGGGCATTTATCGCCACAACCAGCAGACTAATTAACGCTTCAAGATCGCTAAACCCGCCCTTGTTTAACTGTTGAATCCACCATGAATTTATCTGCTGTACTACACGAATGTGATTGTATATCTATGCGTTATGCATGAAGTAACATCCTCATGAATTTCCATTTGCTTTTTTTTTTACAGACGTAATTGAGGTCAACATGTATCATTTGGAATATAAATTTTAATTCAATATTCGAGCATTTTCATCATATCCATTTATTTATATTCTGAACATACCTTCATATGAAAATGCTATGATCATCAAACATGAAATAATGATAGGGAGACTCTCATACAAATTATTTATCACGTCAATATTTTTCCACCAGTTGGACATCAACCTTCGCCATTTCCACGGAATTTATGTTTCAATATTAAAATCCAACGACATTATTTGATAATATTTATTGGGAAATTTCATATCCTCTTCACGAGAGGGGCATTTCGTGTTTGTGGAGCACGTTTGTGAGTATGTCGGCCGGTTGGTTATGTTGTTTCTTCTTAACAGATGGCTGGATATATATATATTTTCATGATCTAATTTTCTTAAAATTGTTCATATTCATATCATATTCAATGTGAAATATCAAGATAAACCAGAACCGAGTTTATAATAGCAGTGGTTTTTTTTGTTTTCAATAGTGACATAATTCATTTGCGTCTTGACACAGAAAACGAGAAAAAAAATGTGATGTACAATTCATAAGAATCCTCCTTTTTATATTTAATACCATATCGAAGGAGACAACGATCTTTGGATTTCTCAAAATACTCGACATTTTCGATCTGGTAATATGAAATCTCAGAATTTATAATATTTCGGTCTAGACAACTTCGAAGAGGGATTGATTATTCAATCGGGTTGGAAGATCATTTTTTAGTAAGCGAAATAGTAAGAGAACCGGAAACATGACCCTATTTACATTATCAACGACTAATTATAGATTGATTTACTACAGATTGTGAACCAACAACATTGATGATCGTCATCAGCATCCAGTGATTGATTTTGTCGCATAAAAGAACAATCAACCGGGAATCGACTTTGTTGATTACGTAAAGAAAAACATTACTTCGATATAACTAAATAATACTATTTTTGACTATAAATTTGCATTGATAACATAAATATACGTATATGTAGACGTATTGGTTCATATATATTGTTTCATCAAGTGTTATTCAGCCGTTCATGAAAGTGTGAGGCATGTGCTCATTTTCGAGAGGTAAATGAAATGAACAAGCATCCGTTCTGGAAAATCCGACGATGCGATGTTATAAGCGTCCATCCAATGAATAGGGAAACTCGAGTTCACGCTAATTAATTTACCTCACAAGTGTACGCATCGAATTTGTTAATAGTGAATAATCAAAGCAACGGTGTAGCAAAAAACAATATACATGTGCGAGAATGATTCTTACTCAAGTAGTAATGATATTATTCGAGTCAAACATGCTGACGATCGTTACTTCATGCACTAGTGTGCATTTAAATATTGTATGTCTATATTCATTAACATATTGAACATGGAAGAATGCATCTTCATTCTACTGGAAAAATTCAAATGAAATATACATAATTGATTCAATGTCCGTAAATATAATCAAATGTCATTCCAATTCGTTCTCCAAGAAGTAAATATGACTACGTGATATAAATATATTCATATTCCAACTGAATTACCAGAATTTGGATGCGAAAAATTTGCAGATGAATTCATCTGATTTTTTCCTACTTTTTCCGAAGTGAACATACTTTAGAGCAAGAACAGATATCATGAAATGATTATCATTAAAATTTTCATATTTTGCTGATAATGATAAAGATGGGTTTGTAGAAATGGGGAAACTATATTTTCGTTGCATATTAAAAAAGATTTCAATCATGATCGAAGTATTACAATAGATATTGAAAAATTCTCTTCTATCTAGTGAAGAGTAAATATATAGTGAGTATAGAATGCAACAATGCATAAAGAAAATATACAATAACTTCTCGCTCATTTTCACTTAAAGCATTGAAATTCAATGACATATTATCGAGATTGAAGATGAATACTTTCTTCAATGTTATCAAAAAAATGCAAAACATTTTGAGAAATTGTTTCAACGCCATTTTCTTAGTAATAATAGTTTTATTATTTTGTTCATTGATCTATTGGTAATTATATAAGCTATCAAAAATTCTTGAAATTCATTAAGTACTCGAATAACTTACTCAACAGAATTAGGTTGATAATTTCGAGGTATATTATAATTGCAAGTATACGCATACTGCAACGAATAGTTTTAATATAATTAAATTAACTATACAATCATCACATTCCTATCCATACAATATAATACAATTTGGACCGCATGTGTGATACAAAATACGTATTAACTGGCACAATCTACATTGCCAACCACTAAATTCTTGATCACAATAGTTTGCGTCGAATATCGTGCTGAATTACCAAATTCCTTTCCATAGAAAATATCAGAAAATATTGCAATAATGTTGAATATTCAGTAGCCACAGTGGTTCTCATTCACATAATGAACATCGCATTTCACATTCTACACACAAAATAAAAACCCATGAAATTAATTCAGCTACATAACATTATAAAAAATAGTTATCACAAATTCGCAACATTTCATCCGTATTACCTCACTTAATATTGATAATTTTCTATAATCAACACACTTTCACATAACAAAACTCTAAGAAAAAATTATTTACATAATCACCAAAGATTATATACATGTATCATACAAATTAATGTCACATGAATGAGCTGTACTTTTAATCTAAATGTGCGAAGACATTATCCATGACATCCTCTGAGTACATATACAATACATCGATTCGAATGAGTGAATTAACTGGATTACATACTCGGACGAAGCAACCAAATAGTGATCATGACATACACAATCAAGGAAATTTGTGTGTATATGTATATGTACACCTACATCATCATAGCAGGTGAATTAACGCCACATCAAACACAAACACTCGACCCCGTTAATACCTATACTAATGTCATATGGTCATTGAGATATAGAAGGACAGGTAATGGTTTGTATCTCTATTATGCATATACGTGCATTTGTGCTAAATAACGAGGAGGCAATCGTAGGAGCAATTGACGTGGAAGCAAGTGATAGTAGGAGGTGATGTGTATATACGTCCAAGTCATCAACAGATGTCTGTTTTGCATGTATACATTCATACAATGTATAAATCATACTGAAATCAGGCGTTCAGTGCACCGATAACTCCTATATTAAACATAGAAATCTACCCGAAAGTATTATACTCAGATGTCAGAATAATGGCATTTCCAGTTATTTCTTATCGAGTTATCTTTCAGGATTTGGAATAGCACATATAATTTTAAGTGGTATATCATTCGAGATTGCTTGAAAAGCGGAAATCTGAATATTGATATGGTTGTATAGAAAATTTAATAACGCGAAATTTACGAGAATATCACCAATCAGCTGAAGGTTCGCCTGCCAACCGGAAAATTATAAACGCTCACTCGACTAAGTTATAATTACCACCATATTCTACGTTCGTTGTCTTTTTAATTTGTAATTGAATATGAATAATAAAGTATACCAGTGAAATCGTGAGAATAGAACGCCAATATCACTTTTCTTAATGCCATGTAACATCGGTTTCTCTTTTCTTGTCGTGAAGATGAAGAGTTTTGCATGAAAGTCCAATTTTATATAAATTGACTGATCATTGAGCAAAATTTGATACACTCTCTACATTGGTATGAGCAAACTTTCCGCAACGGGTGATCCGCCCTATCTACTTTAATGAGACACTGCTCATACGTTAACGAATTATAAAGTCCTTCGTGATACAACAACCCTAACTGTCATATTCATGGCCAAAGAAATTCAATTCAATTTCCACTGAAAAATGATGCGACTCCTATAAATAGATAAATATAATTGTTTCATTTTTGAGGGTTAAAATGAAGCTACTACGTCCATAACAATTTAATAATGGAAAATAACATACACACGCTAATGTATATATATATACATTAATGTATCTTACGACGAAAATACGACAATGCCAAAGGTCGAGATAACACTACCAGTAATAAGTCTCGTCCAAAAATAGAAAAGCTTCTACTGATCATTTCAAATATTCTTGCTCCGTTATTATCATATATACATACACACATACATACATACATGCATACACATACATATATAAATATATACATGCATATGTATACACTTATCACACCATTTACATCTAACGCGACCTTTTATCCCTGCAGCGTAACTTTTTCCATTTTCCTCAATTCGTGTGTGGTGAAAATGCGCGAAGGCTGTAAAGAATTCTGTTGAATTTATTACAATTTTCGAAGACATTACCCGCTCTTTTCTCTCGGGCCATTTGGCACTTCACTACTAATGCACACATGTACATTTATGTACAGTGACGAGAATTGACCGCGTTACCTCACGTGTGCTTAATATGCACGGTTGAGGGTTGCAGGTTGAAAGAGGACAGAGGAGAAATATGCAATGAATATATATAAGAAACGCAGACCACGCAATCACACGTGATGTATAACACATATATATATATATATATGTTTGTCAGTATATGGCGGTGAGAACGAATAGGCGTGATGGCGAACCAACGACCAAGAGAGAGAGAGCGCGAGAGAGAAAGAGGAAACACGAGGGAGTGACCTGGATGAACGTGTGGCGGTCGTTGATCTCGCGGAGTTGATCCGCACGTCACTAATATACAAATATATATATATATATATATGTATATATATTGGAGTGAAGAACGTGTGAGGGGGCAGGTGAATAATGTCAGTATTAATATACGTATACATCCCTTTTGCCCTTCTCCCAACATATTGTTTTTGTATGCCACCCAGAAGGGTATATTGACGCCAAGAGTCTATATTATTCCCATGACGGAAAATTTAGGAACGATAAATACCGCTTGACAATCACATTTGTGATTGCCATTCATTCTCTGATGGAATGATGTTTTTGTCAATTCCTGCCTTTTTGAGTGATGTTGGTATTTTAATTGTTTAGAGAAATGTCCATTGAATTATTTGAGGTATTGATTCTCGCTTTCGAATTAATTACGTGATCAGAACCGCTGATTCATGAGGGTGTAAAGTCAAATGATTGGCGTTCGTCACTGATTATTTTGCTTGGACAAGAAATCTTTTATGTGTGAACATTTTTTAATTGATGTCCATCGCACTTTGGTGATAATATTGGCGTTGTAACAAAATTGCTATTTCACCGCCGGATTATTCATAAAATGTACTACTCAAACAGTTTGAACATGTCAGTTTTTAATGACATTTTGATGCCCGAATGTTTGTTGATAATTCATCGCAAATGGGAAAGTCAAAATTCCAGAATGGAATTAATAAGCGTGATATAATGGAGGGGCGTAGTCGTTTCCATGGGGTGATTAACCTCTATCCCCACACAATATTTGTGTCACACGAAAACACAGTATATAGAATCGTGGAGTTTCATGATACAGGAACTATCTGCGGAATAAGCAATTAAGAATTCAAACTATTTGTGGTTGCTCACAAGACAATTCTCTTCCTTGTTATTAAACTCTAATTGAACAGGAATGGCGGCGTACATGAATATACAATGAAACGTCGGTAATAATACCGCGAAGTTCATTATTACATTTGATAATAGTAAATTATATTCTATCACTGTCCAATTTAGTAAACTTTGGTGTTTTCTTGTTTCCATCTTTCGAAAAGAACAAAAAAATATATTAACAAGGCAGTTGACAAAAAAAATCTATCGCACACAAATTTGATTCACGATATTCGTGATAATCAACTATATTTTATCTTCTATATTATCGTCAAAAATAAATATTCTCAAACACAGTTTTCCCTTCTCGACAAAGTCTAAAAGCTAACTTGCATGGGAAACTCAATGAGACTTCGAAGAGGATAATCGTACCAAAATGAAAACTGCCAGAATAAAGGAAACTCTTTAGAATCATTACTGATTTCTATCATATAACTCATAATTGTGTATACTCAATGAAAACCATATTTTTTCTAGTACCCAACATGATTATAACAAAAAGAACAATTAGTTTTTACACACCACAGGCAAACTGAAAAAACCATCCTCCTTATAATTCAATTACTATATTTATCATCATCAATAAATTGGGAGTAAGGAATTTCTTCATAAACGATCACAAAATTCTTCATCATGATACGTCACATCATTAAATTTTCCTCGGAGTTTTTTTCCCAATCCTATCCATTAGATTACATATATACATATATATATATATAATCCATTGTTATAGAATCTTATATATAATGGGTTTACCGGAATTGTCTGCTCCTTAGTTTTCCGTTTTTTTTTTATACTCATCTCTTCCCAGTTTCCTTTTTCCCTCTCATGATTTTCACAATTCATCTGGGAACTATGAGACGAAGATTTGTTGGGGAGAATTGAATTCAGAAATTCTTCGCATTGTTAAGAGCATTTATTTTGCATCATTAGAGTGACCATTGAAAGCACCTTAAAAATGTTACAGAGACATACGTAGCTATAGAAATCCATTTCATTTGTTCCAGGTGAAGGTCGCCAAGTGATTAGATGTCAGTTATTCTATACCGTGTGACTCAAAACTCATGTACGCATGTATGAATGCAGGTCAATGCTGGAACGCGAGTCATTCCGCTCGAGTACACTCATCCTACACGATTACAGACGGTATATATTTTTTCTATTTCACTTTCTCCTTCACTCATATCGTTCTCTTATCATTCATTATTTATAGGATATGATATATATAAAATATACATGGGTGCATAATTTTGATTGCAAACACAACGAATGTAAAAGAGTGAAAAGAAGCCTTGGGGGATGTTACTATACAAACGTAATCACGATGAATGTAAATGATTTCTATATATTCACAGCAGAAATATACGCAAATCATTCGTCAGCATATACTCTAAATTGTTTTTATGCTTATTTTCATTGCATACGCTATTTTCAACCTTTCATTTCTTTCATTCCTGTTTAGTTAAACGATCACCAATTCTTCCAATACGCATTCATAGTGATTTTTCAACAGTATGTTTGGATATTGAGCTCTCTTCAATAGAATGGGACGATAAAAAAATGAAGGGAAATAGAAGAAAAAATATACAAATGGGCGGTTAAACAGTTGCGTGCCAGCATATAATAATATTATATTATACAATATGGCCTTATTTCGTTTGCATATATTTGTTTATGTATCGAGATTTATGTTTGTAACACGACGAATGGAATGCGCCCAACTGCTGCATAACGTGATATTTTCCACCACTGGCACCCACGTTTTTTACAAATGAATATTTTTGGCTGTGAGAGGATTGCGGTGAATCGCGTGGGACGTGACGTGTGGAATCGTACTTTCATGTACGAGCGTTGTAGGCATAGGAAAATAAATATGTTTCGATTGTAGAAACGCATCACTGAGTAGTGTCGATAAAATGAGAAAAAATACATCGTGCATGATGTATAGACATCATCATATAAATCCTATGTATTTAGTTGGCAATATAGGAAGAGTAAAAATTTTTTTCCTCCAGAATGTATGCAAAAAAGTATGAGCAAATTTCGGAAATCTCTGAAACTAATTACAATGATCGTTTCATCAAGAACTCATTCTCAAGTCCTATTTGCGTTTACAGATGGAAAATAATAAAAGTAGAGTCTGATATTTGTCAGAAAGTTATGTACAAGTCCAAACGATGTGCCGTGTTATTTCAAATCATTGGGTGAGGTTGCACGATTCGCAATAGAACTAATCACAAATGAATGTTGATGAAAAAATTGCCGAGCTATCGTTCCAAACGATTTACTTTACTCGTCGAATAACGGGTTTGTACCCAAACGTTGAACCAAAATAGCGTCATAACAGAATAAAAACAGTTTTTGTGGTGTACATAGACAGAACGTGATCAAGCTTGCAACGGAAAATAATCGGATTAAAATTTTATAAAAATGGAAAAATGAACGAAAAATTGTTGCAAGATCATCAATGTCAATTCACTCATTGGAGCAAAAAGTTTTATAAAAATATTGAAAAATGTACATATTATGTATTTTTATTCCACTTTTGGATCATATGTATCTTTCCATCTCCGCTGAGTTGTCATGTCGATTTTTAATTCTCGTTCATCTTCAGACACATCGTCTGACATGTACGAAGAATTCATTTTAGTGCAAATGTGCTGTATATTCTGTTATATGCGAACGGGGGACATATTCACCGGTGTTGTGGCGCATGTGTTGATGAAGGGGCAAATATACACAGATATACTCCACGACACACATATATATAAACGTGACAACACGTCATCGTCGGATTATCCACGAGTCGGTAGAGTAATCCGTGAGATGGCGAAAGGCTGATGACGAACACAGGGTGAGATAATAATGGACGAAAAAGAAGAAAACCAAAAAAAAAAGATATCAATCTGAAAAATGATGTGAAGCAAAGCAACGAAAAACCGCCTTCACTTCATATAGCAGAATGATGAAAAAAGATAGAATCATAATTAATAAAGCATGAAGAGATAAATGGAAAATCTACTCTTGCGTATGTATACGCAAGAATAATTGATTAATTAAACATATTAAATCCGCATCTAAATGATATTTTTCTAATTTATTTTAAATTTATTTCTGCATTATGTAAGAATCAATATTGGAGTGTCAATTCCAAATTGATTAATAGATTTTCATAAATCCTTATATAAAACAATAATAAAAGAAGAATCACTGAAATTATTTGATCGAAAGCAGTACAATTTAGCTTCAATAATTCTCACCAAATGTGCACACTTTATATGGCGGTTGAGTGATTATAAACAGTTGAAATTGCTAGCATCCTCTTCGAATTATTCAAACAATATCTAAAAGTTGCTGATGCGAACTTTCATTCAAATGGAAATTGTTCAATCGAAATTGAAATGGGAACGAAATATGATACTAAACGGAAAGAAGAATCCAAAAAAAAATCAGCTTATGTTTATCAGCTGCTTTTTCTCGACTTTTGTTGGATAAATGTGAACTATTTCTTGCCCGTGAATGTTGTTGTGATCAATGTCTAGAGATACTCACAGTATAATAAGCGTCAGATGTCTTCGAAATAATAAAAACAATGACAATAATAATGATGGTAATAATAATATATAAAAGAAGAGAGGAGGAGAGAGACAGTTAGAAAGTGAGGCGGCGCTAGAATTCCCGTGCTCGATTTCAAAAGCTTGACGAGCCATTCAACGGGAGGACTTATGGGCGTTGATAATTGTCGTCTGGCCCCATTTTCGTGTGTGTATAGAATGGAGACGACGACTAAGTACACTCGAGTGTGAGAGAAGCCAGTTTGATTAGGGGTGTATATAGTATAGAGTGTGTGCGTTGGGGCGAGTTGAATGCGTTTCAATTTTGTTATAGTCATTTTGTCGTATAGAAGATGAAGTATATAGAGAAGTGAATGGCAAGCGTGGAAAGCGAAGAGAAACGTGAAGGAAGAGTGGAAAGAGCGCGAGTAGGTATATTCACCAATGTATGTCCGCATATAGCGCTGAAGGGGTGTGGAAGAGTAGCGCTGAGTCCTTGCACTAAGCCCGATAAGCTCAGAGTGATGGAGGAGAGATTTTGAGAGGATGAAATCCAAGGGAAAGTGGCAATAGGGGAAAGAATACGAGTAAAAAATATAAAAATGAAAAAAAAGTTGAAAATGGTTCAACGAATTAAGAGAGCATGCGTGTGTAAATTGAAGATATATCTACATCTACGATTGCCATCGAAAGGTTATCGTTGCACATATGCGCTGAAAAAAACCCATAAATAATGGAATAGAAGTCATGTGCGTAAGAAAAATAGGAAAGTTCATTGTCACTCATTAATTCACTGAGTGTAATGACTTCAATTGGAAGACAATTGTGATCAATTACTCATGTATAATGGGATCGGTACGCTTTTCGAGTAACTCTCATTTTATTATACTAATTATAATTGGCTCATTATCATTCGAGGCTGATGCAATTACCGACTCGATGAAATATATTATTTGAGTGCGATAAATTGCTTTCAAGTTGTCGTCCTAAACTTCCAAAGATTTCTTTTTCCAAATCGTTCTAATATTGAACTACTCTATTTTTTAGTGCGACCCAGGTCCACCAGAAAATCCATACTCTTCATTAAAAGTGATGTGATTGTGCGATGAAAAATTTACGATAATTGAAAATATTTTCTCTATTATATTTTATTGATCATGTGAAACAAACTCCGAGCCAATTTGCGCTATATCTCTTGAGAAAATCGGATTGATAATCGATAGATTCATCATGCCAGACGACATAGCAAGCACAAAGACCGCTTGAATTCATTCTAGATAAATAACAGCTTTATATCTGGACTATTATTCAAATTTTCTTTGCATTCAATTATATTATTATAATGATCTGCGATCTATTCAAGTTATACTGTAGAAGATGATCCAAACAGTTAATAATGATACATCTAGCAACTCTATACTCCAATATCTCTATAAACATCGACAGACAACGCATATATCTCGGCTTATTTCTCCCACAGGTCCTTGTACATCTATAGCTACATTCAATGTGAATTACGCATTACCCTCGGGAGATGAGATCTGTCCAGTTAACGAAGCTTAGTGTGATGCAACGAGAACAACGGGAATACACGTTGGCGCAACGAAAAATGAAAGAAAAGTAAAATCGGACAGAATTTCTGTCACGCCAATGTATGCTTTGTTATTATTATTCCTTTTTTTTCCCCTCCATTTTTCATTTTTCCCCAAGGCAATCTCTCACTTGTATTTTTCTTTCTCCATGTAGTTATATTTCGGCTTTCTTCCGAATTTGACGGGCGAGCCTGGAAGACGAGACTGATCTGTGTGCGGTTTTTCTTCTTGTTCACTCGCGCTCTCGTCTTCAGACTTTTTTTCTTTACACACTGAGATTATCTCTCTGGAAATCGTGACCCACAGTCGATATTTGCAGCTGTTGCCCACAGACTTGGTATACTAAAAAAATGTTGGGCACTTGTGGATACATAAAAACCAAACGTATGTATCTGCACACGCCAATGACAAAGGACAGGAGGAAACTAAAAAGTGTGCAAATGTTTCTTTTTTCTTATTTTTTTCATGCTAACGAAATATTCTCGGAATTTATATTCACTCGTATCTGTTCCAGTCTGATATTCAATAAGGATCGAATCAATTTTGATTCAAATAAAGGAAGCAACAATGTTCAGAGCTGAGGAAATTTTTTTTATAAGAAAAATCGAAACGATATGGAAAATAGATAATTATCTCATCTAGTTTTTATTATTTTCCAAATGTTTTCATATCATTCACAATTTTATATTTTTATTAGTGTTTCATTCGTGTGCAGCAAGACTCGAAATGTACACCCGCGATATCGACACCCATAAAAGTGGAATCTGGTGAAAAATATATATAAACATGGATATGTATATGCATTGAAAACATCGTCGACTGCTTTTCAAATATATACTTAACCCCTATTCGCCAACTCGTTCACTGCACTGCCATACAGACATGCATATATGGGATCCTGATGATACCACAGTATAGTAGAACGGTGTAAATGTGTGGATATTTCATGTGCACGTTATCCAAACGCACCGAGATGTACTTTAATCGAGAATCCGGAAGTTCATTCAAACTGGGCGAGAACACCCGGAATATTGCGGAAAGGTATAAAAAAAGGAGAACAACTATTCGCTGGTTTTTCTATGCAAAGTTCTGCATTGAAAACGTACAGTAAATTCATGGTTTGTGGCAATGAGAAACCGCGAACTAAAAAAAAATATCAAATCAAATGAAAACTGTTCTTTTTTTTGTTTTTTTTTTTGTTGACGTTATATTCATTCCATTATTCATAAAATGTTTATTGCTCTGTCGCTACACCTGCCAAGAAAAATAGCATTCGGTTTACTTTTCAGATGTTATTATGACACTACAAATGATTCGTGAATGTGAAAAGAAATATAACTATGTATTTTTCGAAATTGGATACGAAGTGGAAAAATGCACACGTTTCTGTTGTCGTATATTCAATTTGAATATTCAACCAGTCGTATCACTTGCAACCATTTACCTCACTTGCGCATTAGACTTGTTACACGTTGGTAAATTTTAACTATCTGAAGTACAGTATCCATTCAGAGCATCAGCGTTTTAGGGTTCTGCGAAAACCTATTGCGCCTATTTTTTATCTATCTGTCTGTCGATTGGTCATGCAATTCTTTTCTTGAAAACTATTCAACTTATTGATTTCAAATTCTACACATATGTTATTAACATCAGCATAAGAACAAGGCGATTATTTATGTAATCGAGACCGGACATTGTTGTTTCAATTTTTTTATTTCGACATCCAATTGTTGTTTCTTTATTTTCGGTTATTTTTTTTTTTGCGAACTGATCGAGGAGTGTGCAGACAACATCATAAAATATTTCAAAGTTGTCCTATAATATTTGGATTTCGTTTATTAATAACACATAATTTTCATCAGTGCAAAATGCTAATGATATTTCAAAATGTTTTGTTCACCGCCGGTAACAATTAATGAACATGTAGTGACACCAAGAGAAAAAAAAAATCATAAGGCCATGATTGTGATCAACATGAATGAATTAATAAACAGTAGATCCTGGCGATCGCACTTTAGTTCAAATGAATTCTTTCACTATCAATCGTTCATGGATCAAATAACAACTCGCACCCATTCTGATCAGAGTATAATACTACAATCAAAGAACATTTTAGATAATTACATCACGTGCATGTTTATGACGGAACACAATTTCATTGTGATTATAACTCATATGCAGCCTTTGCATAAATGCACATAACCTACCACCACCACGGTTACCATTGCCACCTCCACCAACATTTCCCCTACATCCACTTCATACACTTGTGTTTGTATATATCACCTATACCAATAATTTACCGCGTGCACCCGGCAGCCAACAATACATTTCATAATGTGTGCACACAATGCATGTTTAATAATGTTATACAGTTACACGCTTTCAACCTGCCTAGGAGTAACCTGACAAGACAGTGAGAGCAATATATATACATATATACATGCATATATATAGTTTCTGATATGTATGGATGTGTTGTAAGCAGCAGTGATATAGTAAGCTTGTCCTCCACCCCGACGATGTGTTTCTGGACTACACGAGCTTGGCGTGATTAATTGATACGACGCCGTAATTCCGTCGCAATATCCCGCCGGTCAACCATCTACAGCTTCATGTCCAAAGTGATCTTTTGCGAATATTGAAAGTTTAACTGCAGGGACTAACAAAGCCCAAGGAAGAACAAAGGATTGCGAATGGTACTTTATATCCTGCCGCGGTAGACAATACGTTGTGAGCGTACTGGGTTCGTGATTGGACACTTGATAATTAGGTCAAGGGACAAAACAACTTGATGTCCTCAGTTTTGACCTGAACAATTATATAAATATGTATTTTTTTCTTCTCCATATGAATTGTACTTGTATAGTTGTGGCGCTATTATATCATGGTAATCGCATTCAAAATTATAGTCGCCATTCAAGAAACTTGATTGAAATCTCGTTTCACTTCGAATTAATACTTTTGGTGAACGTATAATTGCATTTCATTTTATTTCTGCGCTGATGTAAACGATCTTCACCAATGATGAATTTTACCCCCAATCGTGTGAGCCACAGCATCAAAAATTCACATTGGCCACAGAATTTATGAATTTATCTTTCAATTAAATTTATTAACGCCAAATTATACATCTAATTCTCATACCAATCAATATTCGTCAATCATTCATCATAAAATTCAATGCTCAATGAATTTATATTGAGCACAGTATTTCATCCAATGAGAAAATCCATGATCACACTATTGTTAATCATCGCGATCAATTTTACCAAAATTCATTAACTATGTAAGCCATACGTATAATTACTTACAGCAGCCATTTTGCAATTATTTGGATTTCACAATCGCTCTTTCATTTACCACGAGTATACCAGGCAATAAATGATCCAATAATTAATTTAATTAGTGGAATATAATCACATAATTTTTCTAGTGTGCGCAATATATTTTAAGATGATTGCACAATGTCGTTAATGTTATTTTGACATGAAAGCTCTTCATGTTATGTCGATTATATACCCATCACCTATATATTCGTAATGTCTTTTGGGATGGGGTCTAGTTGTAGGGTATATGAGAAGTGGCAGGGAACGATCGTTTACACGTGTGCACGTCTAAAGTCCTACATAGAGCGATCTTAGTTAGGAATCTGCAAGCGGATATTCAAGTAGTTTCAGTGGAAACTAACTTGGCTCTCTTGTCGCGCCGGATTGGCCGTCATTTCCGTCGCAATTTAGTCGATGAAGAAGAAGGGAGATTTAGGTAGAGTGAGCGAAAGAGATTTTCTCCATATCATCTAGATATAAATGCATCAGAGTAAGTGCAAGAGTGATTTCTGCAGATTACAATGAAATTACATATTTGTGGTTGAAATAATAGAGATTAATTGCGATGGATTTTCTTCGTTTTCCATCCACCTAACGAAAATCATATTACATTATGTATATATGTACATACTTTATCATTTCGCCATCGAGAAATTTTGTAAAAGCAATTCTACATTAAATCTCATATTGTTCAAGTATGGTAAATGAAAGAGAATCATATGGTTTGAATTCTCAAAACCTTGAACATTTCGAATCATTCCCGCGATGTCATAAGCTATTGTTTTCATTCCCAATCTTATTCATCAACATATTTTCAATGGTATGCTAATGAAATTATGAGCACTTTGCATTGCATACCATTGATACTGAATTCATATCACGACACTAAAAATTTTTCTGCTGAATAGTTTTCCTCTTTTTAGTGAAAGAAATTTCAATTTTGCCCAACGGAATTTACGAATGGAACAAAAAAAAATTCTATTTACGGAATTCTAAAGATGTGACGTTTAAATTCGTATATATTCTATCTACCATCATCCAATTGCATTTGTCGCACGGAAAAAATGCTGGCAAGTTTCTTCTATGTTCTACGTAGTTTTCTCATATCCAGAATTGCTCGATATTCTCGTATACACGCACGCGTATATACATATATATAGAAAGACAATAAATGCAAACAATACTTGCTCGTGTGTGTGCTGGGAAAATACCAAATAGTGGGACATACTGTGTGGGGAACGGACGAGTCGTGCCTCGAAAGCGAATTTTCAACAATAATAATATACATGTATACATACATATTTATCCTTTGACACAACCCAGCTATTTCTATATATATATTCTCACCCGATCTTTCCAAAACATGGAGTTTCGAAACAATCGACTTTTCTTGTTTTTAAGTCTCGTGGACTTACATAAGTTAGAGCACAATCGTGTGTAGTGGTCAAGTCTTGTATAGTGATCGAAGAGGGTGTGCTTTTGTAGGGTTCGACCTTTACCTTACGGCGGTCTCCAGAGAACAAGAGTCGCGTGTACTCCTTCTCCAAATGCCATTCAGCCCTACCACTATTGGCAACACCGACCACACACTCTACTCGTCGACCTAACCGTTGCCTCGGTGGCTTCGCTTCATAATCAAGGTAATGGCAAAACAAAAGCGCGCGCGTTGGCTTTGTACGTGCCCAGTCACATCGCTCGTGAGGCGCAGTCCGATGTGACAGGCATACATTAATGTTCCTATGTTGTTTATTTACTATATGTTGCACGTATCAACTAAAGTCGCGTGTGTATGTCCCCACGTTCAACACACTTGGGATTTTCATACACATTGGTAGAATAGTTTAGATTTAAAATCGTTGTCTATAATTCATTACTGATAACTGTATTCAGTTATGTAAATTTGGTTATCACTTCATTTTACATTCAAAATTAATGGAAATATTTTTGGATCACAATGCCAGGTTAGTTTTAATATTTACGCGGACTATTCTCATATTCAATGAGCATTATACAATATTGAGAGAAACGAGCTGAATGAGAAAATGCTGCACTTCTTCTCTTGGGATTGGCCTGCCACACCAATTTGTTTCGTTTGTTTCTTTCTATTTTACGAAACATTGAAGCGCTATTTTTGAAACATCCACCAGGTTAGCAAAATTATTCAAAAAAATTAGCTCTTGCTCGAGAACATTACTGATGGTAAAGTAGCATATTATTTCATTTGTAAGTTTGCTTACATATGAAATAAATTCGAAATCACACTCGGAGAACATCAGGCCAAAAAATGTTAAACCAATCGCATTCATGTATTGATACCTGCTGGAATCGGGTGGTCTATATAGACTTTGTACTGAAAGTAAGGGAAATTCTTCCTCGAAATGTCATGATACTCCTGTTATTAATTGAACAAAATGCATATCATCGCTGACCATTCTATTGTCTCGAAAAACTATGTGGTTCCCTACATTTTTGAAATTCTAGAATTACCACCCACGTCTTCATGAGAGATAATTAATAGGAGAACAATGAAAGGATTTTGCAGTGATTCTAATAATAGTCGGTGGAAAATTTCATTTAAAATACATCATTCATTCATAAATATGTGTTTGGAGGAAAAGTAAGAATAGTCGGCTGCAATTAATATTATGGTATTGTTTATTGTATTAAACGCAATAGCGCTACCTGACGAATATAATATATACCAGTGGCTTTTGTGTGTATACCTTCATTCAGTCATCCTGTTGAACGAAGTGAAGAAGGGAAAGGAAGGTACAAGGGGCACGAGAGAATGCGAACGAAATGAGAGGTTAACTGAAGGTGAGGGTGGAGATAGTTATATTTGCTTGTGTTTTCTCTTGGGATTTCACCTCTGCCAACAATGTGAGTTGATGTAACAACCCCAGGATGAATTTCAAATTGGATTCGCAGCGAGGCATATATGTATAGTTTCACTGCTCGTTTGGAATTTTATGGATTCTTGGATTGCTAGGGAGGACTGCATCTCTGTGAGTTCATTTTTTTTTCTATCTTGCATGGTGTACTGAGAGGCACAGATGTTCTGGCACATAAATAAGTAACTATTTGTTCATGCCACGGTAAATCCACAATTGTTGAGATTAATAATAAATTCTTGAAATCACATGCATATTTTCAAATCATAAAAAAGTGAAAAAATGTTTTCTTACATTTTGAAGAATAGTTCCCGGGTCGTCTATGATGAAATACGTTAAAAACGTCTGGTCGTTGGGTCGGTACATCAAACCATCGCTTCAGCATTGAATTAAATCCAGTTGTGTATCATCTGTAATCATAATAGAATAAAACGAAATGAGATTGAAAGTTGGACTAACGAAATGAATGAATGCAAACAAGGAGAAGATATTGATGGTATATTAAACAGATTCGAGAAATAAGATAGATAATGAGCATGAAACGGATATGTAACTCATGTTGAGAATATCAACAGGTTGAACACACAATCAACCATTATTATATGAGAGTACAGTACTGTGAAAGATCGAATAAGTATTTCAACTCAGTTTTTGAAGAGCATTTAACTGAAAAACACATTCACGACGATACAGGCAGATAATTATAAATGATCCAACCAGAAGTCATTATAAAAATGATAGATGAGAAGGAGATCTTGAAAATGAATCTATCAAAGACGAATGGAACTTATAAATAATGAAAAAAAGTTTGATGAATAGAATAAATGATTCATTGGTAGGAGAAATGATTGTTCAATAATCAAATCGAGAGAGAACAGATATCAATGTTGTGTATTCGCCTCATAGAATATACATGAAATTACCTCGATGGATTTCAGGATGGAGAATCATAGTGGTTCATACAGATGAGAGAAACTAATTTTATACTTTATCCCGCTCGAAAAATATTGACAAGTCGAATGAGTGATGATCATTTACTTGGAAACAAGTGAGAAATAAATGTGAACACAAAATTTGATGAAATAACATGATCACTGAGGTATTTTGCATCAGACATAGACGATGTGCTTTATCGCTTCTGTGACCATTCCAATTCCATTCAATTTGTCCAATTGATTGCACCCTCATTGCTTTACTACCTCGTAGAAACTGATTGAGAGATTTCCAATCTATTCTATTGTGCCCTCATTTTTTATCTATTTATTTGTTTCTCTTATCTACATTTCATTCTGATGTCCCCAATATTTTTCTCTATTTGCAACGATTTGACACATTTGACTAATGCATTTATGCCTATATGAATGTGCATCGAGCATTTCAAAACGAAAAATCAAAACCCTCACAGCAATATCCCTTGGCATTTCTAATCAGCTCAATGATAGAAATATTTCATAGTGCTGTTAGAAAAATGCTCTAGAGTTCAGATATTTATATTATAACTACTACCACTAATTTAGTACATCCGACTATTTATGAGGTCATTGCAGACTGTATTACTGTAATAGTCAATTGATATAAGTCGCTATTCTCTAATATTAATAGCTTCCACATCGATTTTCATGCTCTTAAATATTGGCTCTTCTTTAGTTTCGATTTGAACATATGAAATTGCCTATATCTTATGCGATGGCTATTATCGTTGCGAAGTCCCGGGTTTTCCCAATTAATCTGCATAAATCATCGGTTTCGCTGAACTATATATCTGTTGAACTCTTCTGAACACGCGTTACATAGTTTCATCTGCATACATCCATGTAGACATATCTCTCTACATCTGTTCCTCATATCTTCCTTTCAATTCTCTCACATTCTCTTCAGAATCCACCACTTCCTCTATCATACAATTAAACTCCTCCTTGGTCTATATACGTGAGTCAAGCCAAGCATAGAATTTGACGATGAGGGCGCCGTAGACACTCACACTCACACACAATTGCTTCCCCTCGTCTGAAAGCTATGTGTCAACCCCTCATATAATTTATCCAAGAACCGTGCTAAATGTGTTCGCAGTTTCTATACACTCTCCAAACGATTGTACATTATTCTTCTACGTCCTCCTTCACCCTCCGCATCATATATATCTCGTTTGCTCTTTCACATTGCTTTTTCCAATGGTGCACCAGACGCCAGAAGTCGCGACGTGCAAATCCACCCCATGCCCACAAGTCCAAACGTATGTTTCACTATGTGAATCGACGTGACTCTCTATCTCACCCAGTCGCCGCTATTTTAGTGGTACATATGTATAACCATACAGACATAGACATTGAAAATAGCGAGAAGTGAGTGCAGCGAAGCAGAAGGGGATTCAGCCCCATTTTCGTACGGTCTAGTGGAATTTTTCATGGGGATGGTGTATTTACGATGCCATTCAAGGGTGAATCCAGGCGCCACAAAAACAAGTCGCGACGCATTGATGTATACTTTATATACACTAGCTGTATTAGTATCTAGTCCTAATACATTTCCTGTTAATGAATGAGATTGATTGATTCCGAATAATTTAATGGGAAATGGGAAATACCGACAATGATGAATGCGTGAGCAATAATACGAGCTTTCCAGTCGATCATTAAGAATTTGGTGAGGAAGAAAAATCTGAATAGACAGCAATGGGATGTTGGGAATGGTATAACGTGAATAATCCAACAAGTAGACATGAACCCTTTTTTTTCAGGCACATGACCACGATTTTTTTTCGGAGTCGACTGTATCCTAAGTACAGATCCTATGCAGTATGTAGGAGTTCTTTGAATTTATATTGAATCCAAATCCAAACACAATAATATAACTATATTGAGTATCGATAAAAACAAATGAGGCGAATTTACGTAACGACTGAATTTTAAACTCCTCACAACCAGCTATTTGAAGTGGGAAATAAAAGGGAAAAACAATCGAATTAGCTTCGATCACATCAGGATAAGCAGATATAGGGACACTCGTGCCCAATGAACGAAAAAGAGGGGAGGAGGTCGATTTCACTTTGTAGCACGTCATCCAGTCGTTTAACGGATTTATTTGCCTAATAATAAATGTGAACTATGGGATGTTTATGCATACGCACTATTATTGTTTAGCTGCAACTGGGATGGTTGAATATTTATCTAAAGTTGATATTGGTGAAACAAGGCTTTGCGCGCACAATGTCAACAAGCGGATTACTATCATCTGTGTATGGATAATCGTATTTTATTATGTAATTTATTGCATTTTGTTCAGCACTAACAATGTGAGCCTAACCACTGACATACTTTCCATATCGCCAGTGAGCAAAACAATATTGACTCATCATCTCACTGTTATACTTTCTCCTTGCGAATGTACTCAATATTTGACTTCGGTGTTTACAGTGACAGAAAATTGATAAATTGACGGATATGTGACCAACAATAGATCCATATTCCCAGAAATTTCGCGCGATCGCATAAACAGTTTATCGAAAGGGGGATTGAGTTTGATTATATCAATGAATGGCTGTTTAGACTCACCCCAAATGTTCACTGACAATTGGATTCATTATTTATTCCCAGTCGGTGTCGAAGGAGATAAATGATGATGGGGAAGAAATTTGTGTACTGGATGGATCACGGAATCGTGTTTTTCATGCAGACTCACGATTTCTAATGTAAATTTGCTGATATTTATTATCTCTCTCACATGATCTCCAATTTGTGGGAAAATATTATTTGGATTGATCAATAGAATCTTAGATTTGAAAGCATGAATGAATGAACAAAATTTAATATGCCGACCAAGTGAGGATAACGTAATTTTGTTTATCTCCACCATATTTCAAAATTCCAATGGAAATCCAAACTTTGAATTGTGAAGAACGACTGGGACATTTCTCGTACATTTATCATGGAGCATATATCAGACAATATTCGTAGTAATTTCGTTATTTGTAAAACAATTGATTTCAAAATATAAAATGAAATAAAATCTGAAAGAGGAAAAACTACGAGAAACGAAGATGAAGGAAATATTTGAACAAATCAGTTGAAGAAAAAAAAAGTTAACGAGCTTAATATGTATTCTCGATAATCCCATAGGTCAAACCATCCAGATTGAATGAATAGATCTGAACATCACTAATCCACCTCTGCTGGAAAAAAGTATCAAGGAAAATATGATCAAAGTTTCAGTGTACACTATATACATACACTTTTTTCATAAAAAAATAAATTGCGAAACCTGTTGCAAATGAATTGCGATATCTCTTTCAGTAACCCAGAAATTAAACACAAATTCTTCCAAGCATATTCCATGAAGTGTACAGTACAATATTATATGGGGAAAAAGAGGAGACATCGTAAGGGATTGGAACATCAAAAAAAGTTTACAGTAGCGATATTTAAATTGTCACACATGCGACGAGACTGTGGTTGTATTAATATGTCCAATCAATACATGTATATCATCTGATTTCGGTAATGCATTTACCCACATGGAAGGAATCGCGAGGGATAGAAATCAATCACATCACTATGTATATACATATATAAACCAGAACTGTGTGCAAATCTGAGCGCACAGGGAATTGAGCTATTTGGAAATTGCGTCCGTTCGTAATATTCTCTGTGGATATATGTATATTCAGCACAGAGTAATACAGAGATCGAGATACAAATATATAATTGATTTATGCATATAAAACTCATAAATGTTGAATGTGACAATACTGAAATGAAATATTGACATTCAGTACATTATTCTGTTTACATTTATATTAGCGTTTGTATTATTATAATTTACTTTTTCGTTCAATCCGTTATCCTCATAATAAAATATGAAAGAGGAAAATCAACGATTTATACCAAATTGATTTTTATTTCACATTCAATTCATGAAAAAAAAATTCGTTTAATTTTATTATCAGAATTAATTCGTCGGTTGCGATTAAATATCGAATTCGCAAAAATATCACACGCATGTTGTGTTAAATTTATTAAAAATAATCCTTCGCCATTCTAAGGTGTAACAATTGAGGCTTAGCAAACGACCACTACGTGCTTTTCAGTTGATTGGCTGATTCGATTAATGACGTGTGCCAGTGAGACGAGGATGAGGGTGAGAAAGGAATTGATAGTTAGATTTAGAGAGCGGTAGAGATAGAGAATGTTCTAATTCTCGAGGCTATTTGTCATAGTAGCAAGGCAGTTGTTCGATATAATCGCACGCACGCTCGATTGCATCGTTCTATTCTCAGTTTCTATCTCCGTCGTGTACATCACACGATCGAACACTAATTCAAGCATCTCTCTGATGATTGTATGGCTTGACTAGAGTTTCTCTCTTGCTTCTATTGTTCGTATCTCGTTCTTCTTGTCTGGCAGCACTACGAGCATCAACGTTTATGGTGGAAATCACTTAGCAAACGTGGGCGCAATGACTAATTGCACCAAATCACGCGCAACATGCTCATAGTCACGTACTCTGTATATTATTTTGAACACAATGAGTGAATGCATATGCATGTGTTTAAGCTTTTTATTTGCATGTGAACAGCGATAAGCGATGTTGGATGAATGAATGAACATACGAATATTGGATAGAAATTTCCAATAATTACTACTTTCACTATTTTGAACTTCGAATTTATAGGAATTTCATCACAAAATCTATTATTCTCAATCTCGTAACCAAGTTTATAATTATTTCATTGTTATAAAGCAAATGACATTACACTCAAAACAGTGCTGTGAACATACAATTGGGATTATCTCGAATCTATAGAAATAATCAGATTAACGGATTTGGAAGCCGTTGAATAAGATAGAAACTACATGAAAATAGTTTTTACAACGTCTGTGATGTCACAAAGAGTTGAAAAAGAATCACATGAAAATATAGTAGAAATTGAGACTTGCATGTATTTTTACGACAATGTTATCATATGTTTAAAAATCAATTGAATGTGGCCTTTGGGAAAAGTATTCAATTGTCTTAATTTCCTTCCCAAACGGAAGAGAATAAATTTGAGATTATAATAGATTGATAGAAAAAAGTTTATCCCATTCTGATTCTTTGCGAGAAGAAAATATATTTTTTCAGTCTGTTTCAGTGTGTGAAGCAATCAACGCTGACAGCAAATTTCTGTCCAAACATTTTTAAAAAGAATGCATGGCAATTCAATCACATTTGAAACGTCTAGCAATTAAATTGTATCACATCTATATATATCTTTGTATGCATATATTTCATCGACATTATTTGTGAAGAACAATGGCTGGAAGAAGAAGATTGAAAAATTAACAAATAAAAGAATATCGAAATATAAGAAAACAATGAGGGATTTGCTCCATAGACAGTTGCATACTATATATATTCATATTCAAAATGAATAGGTGACGTGAAAGTTTTTATCATTTCCGTTAAAAAAAAAAAAAAAACACAAAAAAACTCGACTCATGAATGCATAATTGAATGGAAATGAAAAAGAAATCAATCGAAAGAACAATTGAACTTGTACAATATCATGAAAGTTAGAGACGCGCACTCAATTTTTCTACTTTCCGACTCTATTTTGTATTGCTTCTCCATTTTTTTTCTCTACTCCAGCTTTTTTCTATTTTTTAACCCCGATGCAATCAACAAAAACGAAAGGTATCGCGCAACTATATACGTTATTTAATTTTAAATCGACCCCAGACGATCGCATGGAATTATTTATTACCTCTTACCTTTTCTTCTGCTGTGTATACACTGTCTTATGTATGTGGTATAGTAACTATTTACTTATATAGATGTGTTTAACTGTGTGAATACGTGCGCTTGTGTTTACTCGTCGTAGCACTGAGTGGATGCGGTATATATACTGGAACGTTTTTAACTTGCGAGTTCAACTAAGAAGCCTTACACATCTATAGGTATAATATGAATAAACGCTGCCTTACTAACATGTTATGTACTTATGAACATGGGCATACAGGTAGATGCCATACTATGTGAGTATAATAATCTTAGGTGGTTACATTGACAGTGGCTGAATAGTAACTGTCGTCAAGTCTTTTAGTCTGTCATTTCTACTTTAACGATATTCAAGTATAGGATTCCCTCTATTTTTTAATTGCACTTTCCGTCATATATAACGATGCATTATAGCATTTCTCATAACAAAACAATATGGAGCACGGAGATTCACATTTAAGTATATTTTTCTGATGAGAAAACAAAATGAAATAAAAAACAAAAAAGTAAAAAGTCTACCGTTGAAACATGAATCATCAACGACTGTTCTTGAAAGAAGAGTTGCGTATTGTTATTCATTTTTTCATTGAAATCAGTTGGAATAGAAAAAAGAAAGAGAAAAAGAAAAACAGAAATGACAGATGAAATAAATAATAATATGAATAGATATACATTGAGAAACGAGTGTAAGGAGTGTAAGGAGAGAAATTGGTTGGAGGACTATAAGTGCGATTGCATACAGTACAATGTTGTAGCAGTTCTGGTGGATTTTCCTCTGTATTCGACTGTCCGGAAATAAGGTTTTAGAGCGATGTAAAGTGGCCACTGGAAACTGGTTTTAAATTCCGACTCAGCCAAGTGCCTCGAGCATGGCCGCTGGAGAATACGCCCGAGCTGGTTTACATTTATTCATATATATACATATGAATCTATATATAAATGCACATAAATGAATCTCTTTTTGTACTGGAAATAATGTTGAATATGGCTCGTCGATGTTGCTAGCAAGTTGATGAATTACTCGGAAACATTTAGTTATATGGATTAAAATCGTTTCGCATGTTTTTGTATCAGGAATTGTGCTAATTCATAATTATTTATGTCACATCAAATCACATGTAGGAGTTATATTGATTCTGGTTGAGACTTCCACTGTCAACTTTTCTGTAATCAATTTATCTACTTCATGTCTTTGTCAATCAATACCCGGGTAGATTTGAATATTTCTGCTTATGCCAAACCGATCTTCGATAAATAATACTTCCATCTCTTTGTCACGAGTCAATGCATTTCTTGCTTTCCAGAACGAAAAAATAAAAGATAGAATGTGTACATACTAAATAAACACAGACGGCAAACTGATCAGTTGAGAACATCATCAATGACTTCATCTTTTGCTACTTTTCTACTCCCTCTCTTGAATTATACACCATTTTTGGTTGGTCGAACTATCACCTCTAACAACATAGTGCATGCTCACTCGGTCGTCAGAGAACTGTTTCGCGTGCTATTGATATACGATCTATTCCCTGTCAGACCAGACAGCATGATTGCACTGAATTAGTAAATAACTTAACATTTATACCTACTCACATACATGTACGGCTAAATTTATACATGAATACCTTATGACATCGAATTATTTATTTATCATATTTGAGTTCTCGTAAAACGGTTTTTGCATAGTAAATCGTAATTAAAAATTAAACTATTTTTTTTATATTTTCATAGGTCAGCTAAAAGGATTTTTCTCAAACATGAACTCTATTTATTGGCTCAATACATTTTATAGCAATTGAAAATTATTTACATTATTACTCGCATATTGATGATTAGAAACAGAAAAATACGATATTTGCCTTCGCCTATTTTATTATCCCATCGCAGACATATTGCGCACGCGATTGAACAATCGATGGCGAACCATATCGCACTTATCTCAATTTTTCAAGAAACTTAATCAAATATTCGTATATAAATACTGAAAAAACGAGATATTGAAATATATAGATAAATATCTATTTAAATTAGAGCGTCGTCTATATTAATTCCCAATTAAATAATGTTGATTCATTTGTAGGCAGTGTGTCTACATTCATTATTTGCCTCTTACCCATGTAGTGGTTGGATATATGAATAGGGATAGGATTTTTTTGTTGTCTTCACTCTCGTGATATTGAAATTTTTCCAAAAACTTGACATAACCCGAGTTAAATCAATGTACACTTTTTTCACACACATATAACATAATAAATTGCAACCAAAAAAGTTCTTCATCAATTCACTCGTGTGTCATTAATAATTTCAAAAGGTTAGGAGAACTGGACGCATATGAACTTTTGCTTTTAGTCACGCGCATTGTATAAAACAACATGGCAGCTGTAAACTATGCAATAACGGGGACAGTAAACATGAAAGGAAAACAAATAAATAGTCTATGTTAGTGGAAAATATGCATTAACAGTACAATGCAATCATGAGACTAACTAAATTCAAGCGACTAAAAACTTTTCACACCGTGCGAAACATGAAACAGGTTTGACTGGGTCATCAAAGAGCAATATACAGGTATACATGCATTTAGGTTGTGCCGAGGAGGATCAGGATAAGATGAAGGAGTTTGTGGATGTTGAAAGGGCAGATAGAGAGACGAAGAGAATGGAGGACAGAGCGTGAGACCAGTACTAGGCTTGCTAAAGGGATATCTATCTTTGAAAGCTTTGCAAGCCCGAGGCATTGCCCCTTTATCGATTTACTCGCGCTCTCCTTGAGCATTCCTTCTCTTCCGAGACGAAAGAGAGACACGATCCAGTCGCCGCTTTTGCACCCTATCCCTCGAGGCAACTCAGACGGGATTCTCGCAGAGGTCAAATGGCAAATTCATACACGGGTATAAATATATATATATATCATTGTATAGACGTATATACCAAGGTATATTCATGCATTATTATTTATTAATATACATATAGATAGGGAGGAAGCGATCTGTAGATAAATGAGTTACTGATCGCGATACGAGGTTAGTTGTTGGAGTTGAGGAGTCACGAGCAAACGCGAAGTGTTCTAAGAATAACGTTATTATATGCACACGAGGTTCATAGTTATAAAATGCGATTTGAGTAGTGGTAGTGATGGTGGTTATATGTATGTAGATATAAGTATGCAAGTATGGGTGAGAAACGAAGAGAATTGGAGTCAGCGTCGTGACTTTGATTGTGTGAGATATGTGTAAAGAAGCCCTTGTGTGAGGGAATTGGCGAGAGAGGAGTACGGCGTGAAGAGAATATAGAGCGATGCAATTTATTAGAGCGAATCGCGCGAGCCATTGGTGCGCATACTATATACGCAAAGTCGTCATGTCGGTGAGCAGAGTGAATGTGTGGATGCTAGAGACAAAGTGGGTGGGAGTAGGTGAGTAAATGAGGATGAGGAGACTGAGACAAAGAAACGCCGACGACAACGGAAGTTGAATAAGTTTTCGACGCTGTGTGAAATAGACCATAAAGTTCGTGAAACGATTGGAAATTAGACGCAGCGCTTTAGTTCGCAATTTCCGGTATTTTGTCATTTACTATCCGAAAAGCCGAGAGGAAAGTAATGATGAAGACCGTCTTTGAGATTTTTGATTTACGTTTTTCAGTCCAAATTGGGAAGTTAATGAGAAATAATTTTTTGTTATGAAGAGACCGGAAAAATCATTATCTTCATGATTATCTTATTAAGTTTCGCGTTGTCGTGTTCTTTTTTTTTCGTAGTGCGTAAAATCAATTTTGTGAAGTACTGAGTGAAGCACGATGTTTGAACTCATATATTTCATTTTTATTATTTGATCTTCAATCATATTACGGATTCTTATTGCTTCACTAACTATATGTATGTCTGAACAAATCTGACGCATCTATCGAAAATATTAACGCTCTGTATTTCAATCGGATCGAACGTATTCTAAAATTTATTCATGCTCTTATTCTGACTAGTATAAGTTACCATGAATTTCTATTCAACGCCAAAATATCTTGAGAGATATATTGATACCAGTAGACGCTAAATGCAACTATGGTCGCTAGATTATGATTCGATCAATTCTATCTAGCTTTCTGAAGGAAATATACTATATTCCAGAATTCTATCATAGTATCAAATGATACATCAAGTTTCTAAATTAACGTAACCAAAATGGACTCAACTTTTGCACAACATGGCGACGAATGTTGACGATTAAAATATGCACAAACTGTGCATTTCTGTTGAATTTATAGAATTCATCCTAATACATTATCAACCTTCATGACAAGTTATAACGGCTAAAAAACGGACAAGAACTAATTGGAAGAGTGAATGAAAAAGAAAAACCATTCATTATTCATTTGAATTTTATTCAGTTTTGTTGCAGAAAAGAATCAAATATCTACATACACAGATGACTTTATATATTTGTGAATGAATGGTGTATAATATCAGGGGGAATAGTGATCGAAGAACCGGAGATTAAAATAGAAATTAATTTATACAGACTCTGACAATGTACTCGGCCGCAATTGAATTATTCTGGTTCACTTCGGTTGAAGTGATGGAGATGGAAAATCACACAGCCATGTGATGGAGAACTATGGCACATATACATGAACAGAGGTGTGAATCTCGTGATTTCGAATATCATCAGGCCGTATATACACAGACACCGTTCATATACATTGGGTTATCAAGGTACGAATATATACATAGAGACGATGACAGCAGTAAATTACATCAATTACATATCCCCTGGAAGGAAATATATATTCGTATTCACTAAAGTTTCTGCCAAACCATAATTGTGACAGAGTAACCGATACAAATATAACCAAAGTTCCACTTTACTATATATCACTTCCATCACATTCGTTACATGGATTTATATAGGTTGTACTTGGAGAATGAGACCTTGAAATAGAAAGTAAACTAAAATAAACTTTAATAATGGAAAAAGGTCTTAGAATAACATGAAATATTTTCATTGCTTTTGCAAGGGTTGACTATATGTTATGTGAATGGTTCGATGTATATTCATGAAGTTGTACAGTAACGTTTGATGGTGCATGAAATGCCACCACAATACTGAGAAGTTAAAAAATCTTTTTCCTTTCAAAAATTATAAGCGATCAAACGCGACGAAATGTAATTAAACTTATATTCAGTTCATTTATTTTATCATCGATAGATATATTTCCTACGAATATCAATATATTTCTCTAGCATTCAATGATATCGATTCACATCTCCATGATGAAATCGAATTTGAAGACATCATATGCATTCGTAAATTATGAAGTTGGATTAATCAGGCGATATGACATGATGGGTCAGAGATTGTTATTAGAAATCTTATATATATGACTTCAGTGTATGCATCATTAATGGAATACCACAATTTTCGTTTCAATTGCACCATATCTATCACATTTGTGGCAATGGGGATGAATCATTGAATAGTGCAAGATTGTGATATGATGCGGCTGCATTGTCGGGTCTTGTACAGGAAAACGTTGATTTCACATGTACATGTGCGTGTCTGTGTGTATGAGAAAGAGAGAGTGGCAACGCGAGAATGGGTTCTATCTTTGTGGATGAATTGCATGGAATCGAAATGATGATTGACTCGTTGCCTTGCGATGATTACGATAGGGATTCACAGTTTCTCCCATCAATATAACATTCATCCAACCGTTCGTTCCCGGCTCTACGTCTGCATGCGCCCAACGTCGTAGATTTTGTCACTTATCACCATCATCATCCTTTGCGTATAATGATAATCTACAGTAATGACGCGACAGTGGTCTCATTGCTTGGAGAATACTCAATTACGTGAAATGGAGGTGGAAAAGATTAGGAAAGTAAATGCAGATTTGTGTGATATTGGAGGGTCAATGTGTGGTTGATGTGTGTGCATGAGAATTTATAACACATCATACCGATAAACTTCGCGCGTTGACAGCAAATTTCAATAGATAAACAAGAGTAGTCATAAAAAAGGAAAAAACAAACGAATTGCGTGAGTGATAGATAATTGAAGAATTGAAAAATAACAAAAACAGTTATTTCATTTTCGTACGTAGAGTCACAAGTTGTGTGGGGCATGCGCATTTTTTTTTCAGAAATAGAATTCACTGGTGGTGTGGTTGCTGGTGGAAAAAGTTCATACAGATAATAGTGTAATTGTGAATATTTTTTCAGCACCCATGGGGACAAGAGCCCCTTCGGAAATATACATGCAACTAATCGAAAAAAAAAAAAAAAAAATGAACAAATAACGCAAATGAAAAAAACAAACCAAAGTTCGGATCGAACGTGCTAACAATGCGTTGAAAATCATTGCATGCATATTGCTCGTGATTCGATCACAATTTTTGTATTGCATTTTTTTGTTCATCCAACTTTTTCTAAGCCTGCTGGGAGTGATCTTGTAATAAACATTGAACGGATTTTATATCGCAATAATTACTAGTGCAAAAATAAAACATCATGGCGATAGGCGTCTCAAATATTGGACATTTTCCACAATATTTCTTTCGAAATTATACACATAAATTCTCAGATGATTAAACAAAAAAATAAAAATGTATGTGAGTAATTATAGTAATATATTTTGATGAATAAAAGGAATCAGGAAGAGTGGCATTCTATGGCATTCGACGAATGAATAAATACATTCCGGTTGGAAAATAAACAATGACTGAAGTGCTCGTAGTCTCATGAAATAAAATAAAGCCTACGAATAAATAAACTTGTCACGTTCCGTTATATATACATATGTATGAATATATATTCATACATTTTGTATTTTTTCTCATGATATCTGTTGGTATAAATAAATTTGTGTGGATGGTGTACCAATTTTTCTGACACAACAAAGTTATCCATTCAGTGGATGAAAATGCGAAACTGACACCAATTATACATCAGCGGCAGGTCGTAGTTTGTGTTGCGCAGGCGTGGCTAGTATTTCGAATAATTAATTGGTCAACCAGTGCTACACACAAATGTGTGCGCATGCATACATATATATACTTATTTATACACACTTCCGGATTTGTTGATATGAATACCAGTTATGCGTCAATTTCACGCTTCATTTTATGCACACTGTTAATTCTATTTTGGTACAGACATCTCTGACATTTATGAATGTTGGTAAACGGTTTTTTTTATATATTATATACCACTCGTATTCATTTGTTCCATGCGTTTTATTCACATTGGTATATCCTCTCGACGAAAAAAAAATATTTTCAAGTTCTTATAATTATTTCAGAATTGTTTATTAATATAACAATTATAATTAGTTTTCCTTTTTCAAGCTACAAATTCTCTATCTATTTTCAACGTGCCAATAGTTTGATTTTTTTTGTGGTTAATCATATATTATTAAATAGTCTTAATAACTGTGGATGAAAAAAAATAAATAATAATAATAATAATAATAATGAAAAAAAAGAGTATCCATCGACAAAAAAAAAACTATTCATGGCACTCATAAACTTTCATTATCTCATAACTCATGCAGCACTTTTTTTCATCACAATCTTCGCGTAAATTCCAAACGATTTGAATTTCTTGAAGAAAATCGTTTATTTCTCAAGCACTCTATTCCAATCCGCACACCGTCTGCTCAATGTTGGATTCAACGTCTCTTACCTTCTCATCTAACTGGACGCCATTATATTACTCGATATTGAAATCACATTCCATTGAATCATCGACCAGCGCTCTGATTGATAAAAAATAATTGGAAAATTCGCCTTCCATTTAGTCATACATTCGATGATAAATTGAATGGAAATAACGATGAAACATAATCATGAACAGTTTAAAGAACTAGAAATTTTCTCATGCACTAACTTCGAATATTGATCGGTCTTGTACAAACTTTATATTATGTCTCATTATTCGTGAGAAAGAAGTGGTTAAGACTTGAAAAAAGTGATTCTATTTTTCAGGTCAACTTAATACATGTACAAATGGATATATATATATATATATATATATATATATATATATATAACACTGTATATGCATGTGTTTACAGATCGATGTCGTCAATCTCAATTTCCACATCGTTATCACGCCACTGGTGGCGTTGTGTGATCGATAATTCAAATGGAGACAAAGTGCAAGTAAATGGTGACTCTTTACATATATGATATATACGTTATCGCCTATATACATGTACATAATGCACACATATATGTATATATGCAAATAAAGCCTTTGGTTGGCGCTAAAGGGACTCCAGTGTGTCAATATAATGTTTTTTTTGTTCTTTTCGTAACTAGTGTGGCTAGAACGATGACGATGGTGGTTTTTTGGGGAGGAAAAATTAAACGAATGAATAATAATGATGTTGAATAGAAATTTCGACTTGTGGAATACAAACGCTCTTGATCTACATACGTATGAACATTATTTTTTTTCCGTTTGAATTTTTTGTTCCGGTCGGTTAATTGCTTCGTTTATGTAAAGAATATATTTTTTTTTCTTGCCTCAATATATGTATATACAGTACATGTTCATTGTATGTACTTAATAATGTTGCAGGGGATTGGGTGGAGAGAAGGAAAAGGAGATCGAGGCCAAGGACACAAGTTTCGCAGAAAGTCTTTGCGTGCATGCATAATACACCCATATATATGTATGAATAATCATTCCCTTATCTCATAATTAATGACATTTTTTTTTTCTAACGATTCAACAAAACCATTGATGAGAATTATTTAAAATGGTAATATCATTTACCTCTGTGTTTAAATGAAGTTGGTTTCCCGAGTTCTGCTATTTGATTGATGTTGAAATTCGTTTTTTAAATTAGAAATCTATCAGATTCGAATGTGATAAGCATGATGTTAATCATTCAAATGAAAAATATACAGTCATATAAAGAAGGAAGTAGCAAATGAATAAATATTCACGTCTCTACACTTTTTCTTTCATGTTCCATTCAACTGCGTTCCTTTTGCTTTCTGTCATCAATTTAAGTTATTTTGTAATCAAATGAACACCAACTAAAACGCCACTAATGAGACACGTGAATTACGAAGCAGGTTATTCAAATTACGATGAGGAAAAAGTCTTTGACAATAAAATATAATCCGCACTTTTCGTTCGATTGAACGTTACATGAAGATCCAATCCTACTGAAGATCTATATGAGTATATAAAATAAACATTAAAAGCACATACACAGACATATATTTACAGAACCTTCAGGGATTGACGGCAATGTCGCATAAAATATGAACTACGTGACATGAATAATTCCCAAGTTCTAAAACGCTACTTTGAATAGTTAAGCGGACAAAAGATGGGCGTCAGAATTTGTGAAAAATGGCATTCATATATGCATATATAAAATTTTAATTTCCTAAATCCTCTCGCACTTATTGAAAACGTTGAAAAAATCATGCTTTTTCTTTTACAATATTCAATGTACTATTTGATCGGGGTCGTACACTGAATAGCCAATTGAATGGACATCCATATTTTCATTCATCATCATTAATTCAATGGATGTGAAGAATATTGCCTCGTCGATTTGTTTTATATATTGCATTGTGTGAAATGTTTTATGATTGGGCGATAGAGTGTGAAAAATAGGGGAATAAACTAATCGAATATTCGATTTTCATCTACCATAAAAAATTTTTCCTTTCCCACCACAACTCTACATCGATTCATAAAGAAATGTTAGCCATGTAATATAATGGTATTCCCCTTCTCCCCACATATGATCTCATCATCGCTGAGCAATGAACCCTGCGTGTACATAAACGTGTCCAAATGTATATAGTAGATACTCATCATTATTCGTGGAGAGTGTTCGATTTTGTCATAAGCATGCTTGATATTATGTAAGTATATTCAACCATGTATACATAGTGAGGGTTTGGTTGATTCATTCTTTACCCTGTAAAATTTACATATCTGTAAGAATTGAGGTTCGTAATTTTGTCATTTTTCATCTGGAAAAAAGGGTATTTCTTGCTTCTTTTTTTATTGTCATTAAAAGCAGAATGAAGATATTTCAGTATTTTATCTGCTTTTTGTATCAGCCTCGCATGAACGTGTGACCCAACATTATGATATTCGCCTATGTCTCGAGCGCAGTAATGAATTTTTCAAGATAATCGCTTGAGCGAATGTAAGAGTAAAAATAACATGAGGATGGCGGAAAAATTTCATTTCAAATTATTCAATGAATACTCGACTTCAATATAGGGAATTCTATTCAGATGAATCCATATGAACACTTTCATTTACTTTTTCTATATATATTCTCGATTTTGAAACCATTTTTCAATTAAATGTCCTACTCTACCGAACTAGTGTAATCGTATCGAATATATGTAAAATTCGTCTTTTTTTTTTCAATCGTGGACGAATATAATTATATTTGTATCAATTAATGAAAATATATGTGCACGATGAACCCAAAGTTTATCCAAACTTCGGACACAAAACCAACAAATTATTTGTATAGTAAAATTATGAGTTGGCTAAGGTTACAGATGTGAGAAAATTGTGGGCTATTTTCCTTCACGTTAGTTTACAATGTGTTGAGGGAGTCAGGTAAATCCCCCATGACAAATGAATGACGTGTATTTGTATACACAATAGCATAATCAACTAATTGGATTCACAAACTTGAGCTCAAAGAGCATTTTTGTGCAATAATATTCATCATACGTACGTGGTGTTGTATTCATGTCGAATTAAATTCTCGGATATTCATGGTCTTGATGCTCAAGATGAGTATTCAACTATAGATACACTTCATGCGTATCTTACCTCGTTACACTAATTCACGGTTCATACAAATGCAAACGTACATGAATGTGTATGTATTTGTAAGCCTCAGTGAGTATGCACGGCAGCTCTGTGTCATTTCGTTGCTGCGGATTAACAGATAATTGTTAAGCCAATGATGATGGGATTAGTTGAAAGCTTTGAGCATCAGTATTTTCTCGATTGTGATGAGAATAATATCAAGAATAATAATAATAGTAACAGTAATTCATTGATGATGACAGTTTGGCTGATTAGAATTGTACGGATATTCAGATAGAAACTTATCCATTAGCGATATCGGAAAATGGTTCGGAGTTTGAATTGACAATGGAAAAGAAAATACTCGAATATCCCAATCACATCTCTGACTGCACTGTGCAAACTGCATGATACAGGAACTGTCAACACATAATCCGAAACAAAAAGAAATAATTCGAATGAAATGATTGAGTATGATCAATTAGTTCAGTAATGGAATGGAAGAAAATGCTTTGAAACGCTCTACACGATCGTCTTTTCTTTATTTCTTCTATCTACAATTTATTTATTTATTCCACCATTCTAGAAATTTCCAACTGTTTGCCACATTCACACTCATCTTTTCGGAGATGAGATGTATAAATTAGCTAAAGTATCATTCAGAAGGAATATAATACGATTGCAATATACCTCATTTGTGAAATGCATTCAACATTTTATGGCTGATTGCCTAGTTACATTGGTAATAATTTTATAATATATCGAGTAACGTTCAAGTAATTGATTTTAAATTATTGGAGTGTGAAATTTGTGGCCAATTCAATTATTGTATATTTCCCCACGTTCAATCAGCTCTACTCACTCTATTGAATATTTTACAGGCATGAATATTACACAGTTGTGATATTCCATGTCCATTCATAATTAAAATCACCGTTCCTCACCAAAAAAATATGAATATCAACACAGTGATTACAAAACACTATTCATTTTTCATGCATCATCCAATAAATCGATTCTCCCTGTCTCCACGTGAATCGTATACAACAGCTGAGCTTGTTAACTCACTACTGGATCAGTTGGTTCTGATTTGGCGGATCCTTGCAATTATTGGAATTGTTAGTGACCAAAAACAACAATGGACATAAATTAATTCTCTATTATATTCACATGAATCAAATAGCCACATGTGCATGCCTGTACTGAGACATCCAAATCGTCAAGCCATAAGCAATATATAGAGTAAACATACTCTATTTGACGACTGACGGGATATGACAGTGTTTCATAGTTATAACTACGTATCCATATACAAATGCACCCACATCTATGTATATGTAAATATGAAACATTATATTGTAGTGGGGAATGGACGGCGACTCATAAGACAAGAGCACTGAGAGTACTGGGGTGTGCAATGCCGCGGGCTATGAAATGAGTTGAGATCGCGCTGGCAAAAGCGTATATGCATATATATACTTTGTATACACATAAAGCAGTGCACCGACTGTTTGGAAGTTGTAACAGATGAGAAAGGAACTGTTGGGTGGAGCGCTCGCGACACAACTGTCATCATGTACGCCCAGCGTCTGACCTATATAGCTCAGTGGCGGGTACTTGTCTGATATATCTCTATGCTTTCAGTGTCTAGTTCTCCTGTCCTATATCATATGTTTATATGCACATTGACTGTTGCAAATAAAAGTGCATACCCTTCCGGCCTTTCCTCTGTATAACGCGTTGTTGTTGGTGGCACTCAACACCCGAACTATCAGGAAAAACTTCTTTTTCACATCACCAAATGAAAATGAATTTGAAGAAAGTCAAAATAGAGGAAGAACAAAGAAGAAGCGATGAGTGAATGGTAACTCTTTCATATGTATTAATGGATTGCATATGTGAATTTTGAATATGTTTTTGAATGTGGAGAAATAGAATTAATATATACGAGTAGTTTGACATATAGGTCAAAAAAATTTTTAATATGTATGTTCACTTCGGGATATGTATGAGAGCGAAGGTTGCTGGTGCACATTTTATGAATGTGAGTGCATCGGAGTTAAGTCACAGGTCCAAACAACTGAAATATATATTCTCTTGCGTTCTGGGAATATGCAGAGAATGCAGATGATATTGTTCAACGTTTGATAAAAATGAGTATCGTTATAACATGAGTACTTACTCCAATGAGTGGAGAATCATACGACAGACCGTTTTCCTATTATATATGTTTCAGAGAGAGGTTGAATAATGTCATCTGCGAAGGGTATGTAGGAGTACAGAGTGAAGTCACGAAGAAAAATTCCATTTTACTTGCATTCTCATAATTGAAATTAATTCATTCCGATAAATTGTCGTAGTGTGTCGTCATCATGCTCCACACATTTACTTCTGGACTTGAGTCGTAAACTCATAACTTTTCGTACCTTGAACATTATCCATGAAGCGACGTTGCAAGATTTCACAATTAAGAGAATTTTTCTTGATAGGTCTAATTATGGTTTAAAATTCGTTAGTTGAAATGACGCAAAAGTGAAGCACGAAAAGTCATCACTGGATTACAATATTTATCTATTTTAGCCGTAAAAAAACAAATGAAAAAGTTGCTCTTTTATTGGACATATACGATTTTGTATTCTCGTAATTCAAGGAATTGGTAAATCTATCTGAAAATCAGTGGAATGTATGACTTCATCAATGTATGGATACAATATAAATACACTAGCTAGCTTTGGGAGATACAAATGGGAATTTGGAATGAATAAGTTATATTTAAATAGAGATAGTGATGAACAAAAAAGGGTTCTCATGCCAATGGTTATTCTAACAGAAATTGTATCAAAAATAGCTCGGAAAAATATTTAGGTTTGACTATACAATAAGGATAATAATAGATTATTGGTAGTAACCAGAATATTGGATAGAAACTACACGGATGAATGGTATAAGGGCCAATCAGAGGCGGTGACATTTATGGTACTTTGACGGTTATTGGAAGGAAATCACTATCATCTCATGAGTCGATGTATGTGGCCCTCATGAAAGAAGGGCATTCTTACATTCTTCGATGGATATGAATTTAATGCAAAAGTTAATACTCTGAAACTTTTTCTATTGTTCTTTGGAATTTTTCTATAGCGTATGGCATATGCATATTTATTTTTATTGATCGGATGGTTATTTATTTCTATCTAACAGTTTGAATAATTGAGGAAAATCGATGAAAATTTTCATAAATTTTGATTATTGATTGACCTATGATATCTCTGAATCAATTTCGAATATGTGAAAATATGCACACTACGAACTTGATAAGTAGAAAAGGGTTCAGGTAGTCCAGACCCATTTTTTTTTAAATTGGGGAAGAAGAGGTCTTACTGTACATAACGCGAATAGTTAAACGTGTACATTAAATTCAATTCGTATTACACAACCTCAAAAATAGAAAATACTCATTTCCGCCTTGTTCCATTAATTTCATTTTATTATTTCAACCATCGAAACATTTCTCTCCCATTTAATTCACTATAAAAAACATCAGCGTTTAATATGATGGGAGAAAAAAAATGTGATAACGAGCGAAAGGTAACATTACCGGATTAAAATATTTCCAGATAATATAAATTGTACTATAAAAGAATTTCCGCTAAATTAGCTCCTAATTAAAGTTATTTTCAATTTCTTAAATTATCTAGAATTTCAATTGACTCAGTAACTGTTTCATTAAGCCGTAATGTTGTAATGGAGTTCTTTATAACATCGTTTTATTCCTTCGTTTTCTTTTTTTTTTTCTGGCAAATATGGCGATTTATAATTGGGACAAAAGACTAATCTTACGGAAACATTAGTATTGCTACGGCAGTGAGATTAATTCCCTCCTAATGTACACAATTGATAAGGCGAGCTGGACTATATATGCAGTACTTGTGATGACAGGCAGGTCAGTGGCCGAGAATGTGTTTCAAGCGCAGACATTTGCCGTACCATCGCCACGATCAGTGGTTCTCAAAATAACATTATAACAACGATTTATCAGTTTGACTTGATCCAAATCGAGTCCAGAGAAAAAAAACAATCCGATTTTTTTTCGCCACCTTGACAAATCGTTCATCTCACGAAAGCTTCTTCCGATTCAATTCATAGCGCAATGCAGTACTTCTCGACATCAATATTGGATGAAATATTCAAAATTCGTGAAAACGTATATGCAAGGTGTATATGTACATATATATATGTTTTATGCTCCTATATCAGAGAGAAGATAGTAGATAGTAGATAATATACTCCGGAAATATTCCAAACTCGAGTTTATATCACCCAGCATTCACGAAGATCCGAATGATAAGAGTAAATAAAATAGCAGCGGATATACAAAAGATAACTGGACAAATAAAAAAATCAATTTCCTCCTGATCTCAACGATTCATAATTGATTTATTCATTCATTGACCCTTTCATTCGAAAAATTTATTTTGGAAATTGCACATACAATCGTGAACGGATTTTTCGCTACTAGGTTGTGTAGATGTGGCTTTTGTAGATGGAAATGAATTTAAACGTATTAAAAACAGCGATATATTGTCAAAGTTGATGCTTGCAATGAGGTTTGAATTTACTCGTGACAACTGTTGATCAAAATCATACCAACAACAATTAAGCCAACTAACTGGTCAGTCAGAAAATGAATTGTTAGGTTTATCTGTCTGCCCTCTTTTGTCCTAGAATTAATCGACCCTCTGTCAATTCCCTCTTCTGTCTGGCAGTCACAATATATTTTCATCACTTACTCTTCGCGTCTCACTGCTATTCATTCATACATGTGCAAACGTCGCGTATTTGAATCTTCGCGAAGAGTGCTTTCATCTACAAATCATATAGAATTAAAATCTCAATTATACTTCCAATACGGATTTTAATTGTATTTTTTTTTTTTTTTTCCGATATATCTGCAGTCAGTGAATATAAAAATAAACTAAATACAAACAATGAATAATTGATGGAGTTTATTATTTTAAAATGGCCATGTATATTTGTGCACACGTCTATGTATAGGAATATTCATATGCGACGTCCGGTCATTAAAAGTGAGGGAGAAAATGTTTAACGTATCAAAATAAAAAAGCAACCGCCATCGTCGGTTCATTCAACGCTAAAATTATATCCAACATTTTAATTTGCTAGGGCTCACATCAGTTTCAATTTCAGTGCTCTTTGATGTGACAATATCCCACATACAAAATACTATATGTTTCATAGCAAACATATCAATTTGCTTCATAAGAAGAAGTTTTATACTTTAAATCATGATACGTTTAATGTATGTCGATAGAGATAAAAAAAAAAAATTTCGTCCAATATGGAATATTTCTCGAAATATTTACAGAATAAATTGCTTCTGCCTAAGAAGAAAAAAATAGAATAAACATTCTGATCATCACATATATTTAACCCACAATCTTTGACAAAGTTATGCAGTGATCGGGTTTTTTTTTTTCTTTTAAGTAAACCAACATGAGAAGGAAATAAAGCACTTGTTTGAAAGTTTCAGGAAATGCTAAGAAAGCTGATTTTATTGAATACAATAACTGAAACTGATTTTAGAAGAATTGAAAAATAGAAGGTTTTGAACTGGTCGATTTTGTATGTGCATCATGCATTGTGTTCGCAGTGATTCAAATATTTGCAAGCAAACATCCTACGGTCACTTTTACAAATATTTTTGTTTTCAAGCTGATTCAAGAAGAATAAACATGTATGTCACCAGTCTTGTTTATTAAAGTAGCATTATTTCATATCAATATTTGTCTTTCGTTCTTATGTGCTACACATCAATATATACATGTATATATGTGTATAGATGTGAAAGTTGAGAGTGAGTTGTGCGGCTCTGTGATCTCTCCACTCTAACTTGGGATTCAATGCTTGCACACCCATATATATTTTTCTGTTTCGGTATGTACGTCAAAGCCAAGCGATTCTGCAGGCCATGAAATATCGGGAAATCAGAAAATTTGAAATGTACCGAGACCCAGTCGATAGTATCCGTTGGACAAATAAGGAACGGATGTGAGAGAAGAAACCAGCAAATATTAATAATCCGTTGGGATGACGAAAAAATAAGGGTTATTAATGCTAAAGCTTAATCCTAATTCTCGGTTCGAAAGCAAGAATGTGTGAACTTAAATCTCCATGAAATGTGTTTATTTTCATGGGGTAATAAGTTCATGTCAGCATTAGTTTGTGACATTACTCCCAAATGCACAGAGGTGGTATATCAGAATTTATTTGCGGATCTCTCTAGCTCCACGTTATTTAACAAGATTAGTGTAAGGCAAAGCAGGTTGCGAAAATACGCGAGAATTTCCGTCTATTCAAAAATTCGTCTACAACTTCATGCATAAATTAGATATAAATATTCAATTTACTGAAAATTTATTTCAGAGAATCTCCATTATCGGTTTACGATTCAACCGCGACGGAAATAATGCAGAAGTCGGAAAATCACGAGAGGTTATGCTCATGAAGAATTTGCAAATGAATACATTCACAGTAGACAATCAACTGGCCATCTGTAAAATATGAACGACAGATTTCAACAAACTGCACTACTGACGTGATAATTATCTTTGATTTAACCGGTTTCGAAGACTTTAAATATAAATGAACTTCATCATTCATTTAAGATTAAATTTTCCTCTCTTACAAAAATAATGTATTTTTAACGTACCTATGTTATAAATATTCAATATAATAAATGATAGTTCTGACGAACTATTAATTTTTCACTCGGATGTTGTATTTTTAAATATATCCATTCGTATTTCGCGAATTATTTCCGTGTTCACGATTTTGTTCATCAATGCCATTGATCTATAGACAATTGCAATAAAGAATGACTGATTTTTCTAATTAGTTGTTGAATAAATCCGCCAAGCACACGCACATGTTATATACTTGCAGCGTAGGTTGTTTGGTGAAGTGGAAACTGATCGCTGTGTATGCATGATCGCTATCAAACAAGTAATGTATTATATATAAGCATACGCGTACATATGTGTTAAGCACGTGGCACACTTGGTTCTCCAGCTTTATACTCCGACTCGTATGCTGTTGTGGTTTTGAAACATTCGCGCCAATGGCGCTACATTGGAATAAATAATACCTTATTTGCATTTTGCGTGTGACTTAGTGTTGCTGTTGTTGCATTGGCTTTATTAATAATGCATAATGAACGGTAAACTGTTATGCTGTACATGCTAACATTGAACATAGATATAACGTATTGGTAATCCATGTTGATTATGATGATTCGCAAACAAAACAATTAATATCCTATTGTTTGAACAAATCAACAATATAAATGTTGACGCGATCATGGAGAGTTAATTTAACTCTACTCAGTACGAAATTGTACAGACAACTTCAGATGAAGAAGGAGAATACTTAGTATAGTGCAACGAAGTAAAACGCATATCTAAATGCACAAATGCATTCCTGAGATTAACCATAAAATCATTTTCGAAAATCTAAATCAGAATATGATAAATATTTCATTATCTAAGGATGCAGAGATGTCTGAGATAAGATTTTTTTGTCATTCTCCAACACAATCAACTCCGATTATCATTAGAAATTTTTCACAGTCGTTATTCATCTTTAAGAACAAGAATAATGAAATATGACTTCAATCCATTTTTGTGCATTTTCACAGGGTTTTCCGTATTAAAAGTTCATGTACAACTATGTAGAGAACGAATATCAGAGCGATAATAGAGATCAGAAAACTTAGCAAACTGATATGTGTGGAGAAAGAAATGATAGAATCGTGTCATCAATAAAACCAATCATAAAAGCGGATGGTATCGACCAGTTTCATTCTCATATTATTCCATGATATTTAGCTTATATATGAGATTTCTATGTCGATTGATTCAAATGAACAATAAGTAATTGAGATGGATCTGATAACACATCAGTGGATTATTGAACTAATATTGAGATTCATGAACTTGCTGGTGTATGCAAGTATGTCAGGTAGTTCGAGGGGAAGTATTCTTCATGAACATATTCATTTACGCCCTTTCATTGACGATGTACATTTTTTCCGCAATATATTCATCATGGAAATGACGGAATAAAAAAAAATTACATTAGTCATGTAGTTTTTCAATTTAATTTCTACATATAAATTCTCATCATCGGAACAAATGGAAATGATTCTGTATTGATATATATTAAATGAAATGTACACTTTGAAATTATGTAAACTTCAAACGGTATTTGATGTGCTTTTGAGTAAGGTAAATTATTCAGCCAGATGAAGTGGAAAGGAATTCGAAACCCGGGTGAGAATAATTCATCATCAAAGCGCGATCCCAATAATTGTCGTACGCGAATATACACAAAATGGTACTGTTTATTTTTTTCTATTTTATAATGCGCCACTTTTTTACACTGAAATCGATTTTGAACTGCAAGCCAAAGTTTTCATAAAAGAAAGTATGATAAATCTGAATTATAAAATCATATAAACTCAACACGAGTATCTATGTGAACAGTAGTTGAATGAAGTCTGCATAAGTCTCATGTTATTCTTGGGATTACATATTTTTGGACACTAAGATTTTCTCTTTGTATATTTTTCCACTCACAAAAATGAGACCATAAAAAAAAAACCCGAATTGTATCGTGGCCATAGATGGAACGTTATTGAATGAATTTCAGGTCAAGTTCTTAAACTCGGTTTCACGGTACCGCTCATACTTCTTTGTAGAGTATTGGAAATTTACATTAGAGTGGTATCATTTTGTGTGTCAAACTCTGCACTACAATTTTATTTATATACATAAGATGCATTTTACAATCGTGGAAGCCCTCGTAACGTAGAGTGGTTCTTCAAGACTCCTTTCGAGCATTCAATACGTGAATAAATCGATATATGAATAAGTAAATAAATAAAAATGAATACATTGCTATGTAAAACAAAAGAATAATTTAATTTGCGCGGTGAAATATTGGATTGTGCATTACACTGACATATTCTTGTGGTATACATTTTTATTAATCGTTATATACAAAATTTTGTATTTTTATGGAATCATGGAAAATGTAAGTGAATTCTATTACACGAACCAATTGCTTTCATCGAGAATATTGATATTTTTCATCTTCCCATTTTTTTCGTGAGATTAACCATCTACCTGGATATTTCAGACATTTTATGACGACATCCTTTAACCAATTATTCAAACTTTCATGCAACATTGAAGGCGTGTATAAATTGAGAATAGAATGTATTTTCATTCTGGATGAAGCATCATCTTTATGTCAAAAGCGACATTTTACGACACTCTATATACTATTTGTATTTCAGCACTGTCAAGTCGTCAAGTTGAACATTTGAGAACAATTACTAGAATGAGTAATGAATAAAACCAATCTTGGTATTGATACAGCAGATTTTTTATAGAAAACAAATATAACGATTCATATTTGTTCAACATTGCATTTATTGCGAACAAATATACTCAGTACGTCTCGGTTTTATTATTGTCGAATATATTTACTCCAGCAAAAATAAATCTGATGAAATTCGTCTGTTCAGTTCATTGGTACGATATCATCACATGATAAATTCATTCGTAATGCTAAAGAATAAGACTGATGAAGAGAATTTTATTGGAGTGAAAATATATTGAAACCGCCCTACATATGCGTTTTTTTCATACGTCGACAAGCAAAAAAAAAAATTTCATTTTTCGTCAAATACAACTACAGAAAATATTGGAACGTTCTATTGATTTGATTTTCCCCTTTTTTTCCACGCATGCACATATTGACGAGTATCTTGCAGCGAAATACTTCGCATTGACACCCAATAGAAAAGCAAAATGAATAATATAGCCAACCATGTGAATTGAAACCTGAAAAAGCGAAAAGCAATATTCACCATGTCGCCCTCGTAGGTCTATGTGAGAATTATATTGTATAACAACTCACACATAACCACACGTTTCACAAACTATACAACAATAGAATGGGAAAACGCGCATTACAAGCACTTTACCAAACTTAATGCATCAGCAATATTAAATTGCACTGTGGAATTGAAACTAACAAGTTCATTATTTTTGATGAAACATTAGTATATGTATTTACTTGGGTATAATCGCATTCCACTCTATTTTCCTCAGTGCAATACTTCTTGACACACAAACAGAATTGTGTTCTCCGTGTATATAACAAGTGACATTCTGATAAATGAGATTGAATTCTATTATGTATTGTAAGACGAAAGAGGACCGTTTCAGCCATGACAAATATACACAACATGACATATTCACATGTAACAGTACGGATACAGTAGGTGTATAGATTTGTATGCTTCACGTCAGGACTCGATTGGATGAATGATATTCTATACACGAGCAAGAGTTACCATTCGTGATTATATATATCAAAATTCACTCTGTGACCTGGAGTATTATCTTTCTCGCTCAGACACACTCTCTTCTGGAGATATTGCAGTGTGGACTATGATAATGAGCATAATGATTATAATGGACGCGATACAAATGTGATGGAACGGAGAGGAGAATTTTATGCATAACGAAAATGAGAAAGAAATTAGAAGAGGAAAGTAATGACATATTAAGGAATATTTGATAATCATGAGGAAAAATTGATCATCTCTGATTATATATTAACAAAATTAATTGTACTCACCCACAGTCGGAAAAGAACTGCAATCGTCTCAAAAATTGTTGAAAATGTCTGCAACAAACAGAAACGATAATATTTTAATATATTTTCAATTGATTTTTTTCCTTCATTTGTCTTATCCATCTACTTGATAATCCATTTCATCTCTGAATGATATCCAGGAAATATTTCCAATAAAATTCTCCTCATTTCAAAAATTGATTTGACAAATTAAAAATTTTGCAATATTTAGCTTGTGTTACGTCTCATTCTCGAGAAGAAAGAAATGTCAAATGATGAAGAACAAAGGACAATACAGTGGGGAGATAAAAAAGTTATGAATACAAATGATGAAAAGATGGATAAGGAAAAAAATTAAAAAAATGAACGGAGGGACGAAAGGGAAGAAAAGAAAGAAAGAAAACAGAAGAATGTATGTAAAATGAGTTATTTATGAAAGAAGTTTCAATGTTTGTGGATGATCTCGGACGGATGTCAGAAAAACTCGCACGAACATGAGCAGTAAAAAAAAAAAAAAAAAAATAAGGAAGAGAGATTATCCAGTGGATTTTAAGTATACATGAGCGTACAGATACCAACACTTGCATATAGACGTATCCGACATTGAGAAAAGATGAGGGACGCTCCTATCTTTCCCCTCAACGTTTTTTTTTATTTTCATGTTTTTATTTTTCTCTGCTTTTTTAATTCTTTTCTCCCACGACAACGTTCTTTTTCACCTTCACTCATATTCTCTCCTTCTTCCTATCTTCCCTCCCTGCGCATTCTCCCCTCGCTTATTTTTTTTTTTTCTGTGCAGGTCAGGTAGGAAAAAACGTAAAGCCGGTTATCGCTTCGAATGAATGTAGCGCAATCTCCTCCATTCAAGTACAGAAATGTATTATCACTGATACAACACGGTCAACGTCCCACAAGACGACATACTATGACGAAAGAAAACTGGTAAGCGCCCCTCCAACCCATACAAATAGGTCGTTCGTGGGTAAAAGGGTTCACGAAAAATAGTATAAGTACTCAAAATTCAAATAATTGAACTGATTGCGTGCGCGGCATAGAATATGTTACCAATTCAATATATGTTAGTTTTGAATCCAAGCAAATTATGATGACAAATTTTCAAAATTTACACTCGAAGTTGACACGACTGTCAAATGAGCACAGCGATAAATCCTTTGACTTCTGTTATTTCGAAAGAATACGCGAAAAATACTCCGCAGTACTGCGCATTTGATTGTAATTAATTGTGTTTTATAACTATCTGCGTACTGCAATACATTGAAGAAGTAAAGGTGCAAAACATAGATGAATATCTTGGTCTGATACTTGTCATACTACGCACATGTGCAATTATTTTAAGAGATAAAAAATTATTCTTCAGACCTAGACATTATTACATTAGCAGATAGCGAGCAAAAGCTTTTGATCCTTAGCAACATAGAATTTTCTTCAGATTTCATTCCAACGTAATTTAAGTAGAGGTTCAAGGGTCACACGTTGAAAATCTGCATTCAAAATTTCAGCCAAGAACGTGGCTCGCGATCTAATATGAATCCTGAGATTACTTCAACCTTGTGAACGTCATATCAGCACCTCATTATAAATTCCGAAACTTAAAACAACCATGAAAAAATCGTCAAGTCTGCAACACTCATTGTTGAAGGAATGAAAAACTCTGAGAAATTGATTTATTCAACCTAACAATTCCGGAATTAGTGCAAGAAACAGAAATGACCAGTAGGAAAAAAAAGGACGTGTCACTGTTAGAACATTTTGTTATAAAGGGTGAATAAATAATATAAGCTGTAATATCTTTCTATTCCAATAGAACATTTTTGTTCGAATAAACTGTTCTCCAATTCATGAGGATATACATGCACATATAACCACGTGAAAACACGGTTCCTTCGTTGTGTATTTATTTTATGTACTATTTTCGCTTTTTCTTCTTTTCAATCCAATTGTATTCGACATTGTCAGTTTATTTATTCCGTGTATACTATCACAGTGAAACACAACACGCGGCGAGCTAAACATTTGAATTGCATTGTGAGAATGGGTAGGTGAAGTGGAGTGACTGGAACTCGGCCAAACATACTAGTAAAATGATAGTATAGAAACATTCAAGTGAATCCAGTGTGGACATACGCTCGAGGATCTTTGTTTTTCTTTTTCGCTATTTGCTATTTCATGTCATTATCTATTGAATTCTCCGAATTATTTGATAACCGTTGTGATGAAAATGAAAGAAATAAGGCATCAATATAGATGAAACCTGCCCATAACGAAAATTCAATTAGCTGGAGTGTAAAGCTATCAATAAATTCTGCTCAATCTTGCTGAATAAATTCGATTTCAAATCAGTTATTACATACAATGAAAATTTAAGCATTCATTACATTATTACCATCATTGTGTAGCTCATAGAATGAATAATTCACATCCAAACTATGGAATTTTATCCCACGCGGTTATTGATTATTGCTTTTGGCAATGTATATACATATAAATGTGAATGAGTGGGATTGTATAGTCCGTTCAGTCACGACCAGAGTTTTGGAGAGGCTAACAAGATGAATGTCTCTGCATTTAATGGATGAATCACCATCGAAACTACGCATTATTTCGGAAGTTAGTGGAAAATAAAGCACCGAAATCGTCTTACGGTGGGATGTGCCCGCAACTTTAGATTTCCAAGTACCAAAGTTTATCAGGTTTTAATGCACTTTTTTTTCACTTTCTCGAATTCTCCCTCCTTTTTTTATATTGCACTTTAATACGAGTTTGAAGTACGTAACAGTCTCTTGTGTGTGCTGGTGGAGCCCTTATGGTACGCATGAGGTAATAATTATTTATGAGCAAACTTTTGTCCAATGAGTTGCACACACGTTTCATCATTCAGTATGTGCATATATAGGAGTTTAAAAGGTTGAATCTAAGTCAAACAATAATGATAATTCTATATTAAAAATTCGAAAAGATTGTTGAAGCCAAATTGAAAGAATAACTTGCATTCATCACGCAATACATTGATCATAATTCAGAGTGACATTCCGATTCATTATTGAAAGAAAGTCAATACCAGAATATATTTACTGGTCATTCTCGTGTTGTTTTTTGCTTCTTTTTTTCGTCCTCGTAATGCCAAGAAAATCTTCAGCAAGATGAATGGTTTTAATCGAATTCATCTCATGATTTAATCATGACAGACATTAAAACTCATCAATATTCCGCGAGGCAATGACATTCATTTTTGTTTTCTCGCTATATGTATACGATTCCTAACTATTCTCAGTGTTGACTCGAATCACATTCGACTCTGATATCATTTCACGACCAAACAATCATATCTGAATAAAGTTTACTTACAAACAGTAAATGGTGATAAATATAAATTGCATCAAGGAGGTATATCGCACTATGTTCGATTGATTAATTGAAAATTCGTGAACTATCATTGTGTAACTATGTAAATGAATTCTTATTTTACATCTTAAGTGTTTGCGATATCCAGTGCTCGATAACTTCAATTATAACAGTGGAGTTACGAGATTCAGTAATTTACTCAAAGCTTTCTCTTGCTCCTCCATATAATCAACATAGAATAGCATATTCACGATCATTAAATTTCTGCATGGATACTTCGCAACCGCATAAAGGATACAATAAAGAAAAAGAAAATAATGCAAAAAAAATTTGATCATAAGTTTTCGACGCAGGTGATATACTTATCATAACTTTTTGGATAACTCCTGAATTCACATGAACGAAGAAGAAGAAAAAGTAGAAGAAGGAGGAACAATTCTTATAAGATACATAACTATCTCCCCAACATTGCTGTTGGTAGAATAAAAACAGGATGAAATATACAATATCTACATATATGTGTGTATAAGAATTTTTAGTGAAAGGAAACATCGTACGCTAGCAGCAGAATACTATGAATACTCATCATATTTAATTCAGAACTAGAATCTGCGAGTTGTTATTTATGGAATCGCAGCGAATATAAGAAATGAAATACCTCGAAAATAAGAGAATACAAAATAAACATAATACATCACATAATATATAGTCAGTCATGAATGGGATTTTATTCTAAGGTGGAATAAACGAGTAACCATTTTTTTTTTTATTGAATAAATTTTCGAAAGCTTTCATTAATAATATTACAAATAATTAAACACAGCAGTTCTCGTGTGCCTACGCTGGGAATATTTCACATGCAAATAGTGCTAATAAAAATGAAAAGTGTTGGCAATGAGGTAGAATCTAAGTGAAAGAAATAATTTCATAGAGTACACATTTTACTCTTTTGTTCTCTTTTTCATTTTCATCTTGCATATCCTGGCAAAATAAATGAATATATTTAAAATTGTAACAGGTGTAAATTTTCAATGACAAAGGAGTCACGGTGAGTTTTATAGATGTATATTTAAACCCATCTACGAGATACGAAAGCTTTGTGGAGGTGAAAAAGACCGGAAAAAGAAGAAATAGGGGCTTATTACGAGGACACCGTATCTGCTACAGATAGGAACCACTAATCAATGTGTCCTTACCATTGGCGAATTAATTGGTGATTAATAAACAAGACATATATAAACACATGTATCGATAGTTATACGTGTATAGATGTTCGAATTGATGCATGGTCTTATACATTCTCTGTGTTAATTATTGCCGCAATGTTCATGCACGTATGAGCAATCTGAAACAGCAATAGGGAGATATAATGTTCGCAAATATCTATTCTCAGTGTGAATGTGTCAATAACCTACTGTGTCACAACATGGAACGCATATGAGACGTTCAGCTCGTTGGTTTGTATGTTCCATTATATGGCCTATTTCCGTTATTATATCATTCAATGTTAGGTATTGCTGAATATGACATGCGGAATATAGGTGGGATGAATTAAATAAAAATAATGTATTTATCAATTACACTCATTATTATCTGGGGCTTATCTGTGATTATCCCATTTCTATTACAATTTTTACTTGATTCCTTATCCTATCTTATTCTATCCAGGAATTATTCATTATTTTCTCACTACACAAAATTTCAAGGTGAAATCAATTTGAAACAAACATATCAATAGAGTTTGAAAAGAATTTGATGATTATCCGTTGTTGGTAATAGAAAACACTGAACTCCATATTAATTTATGCTCAAATACCCAAATACGTTTTCAATTCGTTGCATCGAAAATATGCGATAGATAGTCATGAATTTGTAACCAACTCTCTATTTTATCGCGACTACGAATTCGCCGAATTTCGTAATTCGCCCATGAATAATTCACTAAATAGTCGCACATGCTTCCAAAAATTCCGAATGTTATTCATGGAAGTTTGTTGGGGGAGATATATACATATTTAGAAACTAACGAGTAAGGGTAAAATATTAACGAGTATGGTACTTAGTCAAGTCTTTACCAAAAGTCTACTGCAGCTTGCTTTGGTGCCATACCATCTTAGATGCTCATTATGCACCAAACTCTCTACTCACTTACTGCATACACTGTGCACCACCTGAGTATGACGTGATTATCCGAAAGTCTGAGAATGAAATAAAACTAAAAGACCAGCGACACCAACGAGCACACGTATCACCGTTAACTTAATATAAGTTATTATGACCATATTTTGTCTTTCGATAACGTGTTGAACATTTTTTTTAACTACAAATTTACCCTAACAAGTAAATATGATATTTCTCGGTTTTCTCACTCATATTTAAAGTGGTTTCAATAATAAAAGTTCAGAGTCATAATCATTTAATGGTAGATATCGCCTCAATGCCCAATAATTTTTATTGAATAACTTCAATAACTTCAATAACAGGTTTGATCGAAAAATAAACTAAAAAATCAAAATTTATCAAATGAACTGTGCACGCGTCATCTTCATTCATTTTTCAACTAAAAAAAATATTTAATAAATAAAACGCAACGCCCATTCACATTATTTATTGGCTTAGTTTTGCTGCATATTTTCAAATATCTCCCAGGGTATTGGAATAAAATTCTTCATGAATGTACCATTTTGTTACAATGTCAGCGTAAAAACGAGAGAAGCGCCCACAAAGTACACACTACAAACTGGCATATTACTAACAATGTCTTTACGAGGGAAACGTTTAACATGAGAGTTAATCGATTGAGTCTCACGATGATATTAATCGGCGCTACAGTTTGAGTGCACTCAAGAGAAAAAAAAAATACTCAACTCTACTAAAATAAATGACAAAGAAAGAGTAAACAAAAGCGAAATAGGAAATAGCGGTAAACGGTGCGCCAGAAAATTGATGTGGTCAAGTCGAATCATAAAAATGCACGAGTTGAAAATGTTTAGTATACAGTTCACAATCTGGTTCAACAATAAATATCTCTATGTAGCTTTATTCATATAATTTTAAATATATATATATAAACTGCATGTATCAGAGAAATCGATATGTATATGGCAAAAGCAAGTTGCAACGCATGCGGTGCGTGTTCATGCAATACACGTCACGACAATTTCATGCAAAACTGCATTGGGAAGACAACGATAGAAAGAGAGAAAGATATAGATAGATAGATCGAGAGAGCAGGAGGTAGTATGGAGTGAATGAGTATGGAATACGTGATGTGTCCGAACTCCGTATACTGACACAATAACTGCCTTCGACGCGTTGTCTAGTACAATCCTTTGTTGCTTTCCAACGTCACACACTATACTGGAAACTTTATGGCGTTTTCATCAATGGCACGAGTATAAAACGATTTTTTCCAAATTGCCCTCACTCAAACTCGTTCGTACTCTTGTGGGTTATTGGTTTTCATTTTTATGTTTTTATTTTTATTGCACCTCTCCATGTTTCGAGAACTCTTATTCCAATCTTCACTAATTCGTGACTGTATACTGTGTTCTTTTGCTATAATTTTATTTTTTTCCCTTTTTGTATTGATGATCACATAGATGGAGCTTTAGTTGCTATGAATAGTAGAGCTGAATAGCTCGTTATCATTCAGATAATATCAACTCATCGAAATTCAATGAATCAATTCGGCAATTGGCAACAGAATTGAAATGAAGAGTATGATAATCAGGGCAAATTTCCAAGATTCTGATCCATTGTTTTTAATATCCTACAGATATTTTCATGAACGACTCGAGGAAAATATAATACGAATGGAAAAAATGCAATCCAACTTCAGCACTGTTGAAGGATGATATCAAAGTGCCAATATCCTGATATTATAATCCTCAATTTACGCGTCGCTTATTACTATATTCACTAATAATAAAGTGAAAAAAAAAAAACATTCATGATACTAAAACCACATGTTTTCTCCCACAAGCGATAAATCACCAGCCAACTCGTTTGAAGAAAGTCGATACAGCAATTGTATGTATTAATCAATTAAAAATTGGATTCCATGAAAATTTGAATACTTTCATAAAAACTCGGATGAATAAAAAGAACAAAGAAAGAACAGTCCATAAAATTCTATACATGCTTTAGCGATAGAGCCAAATCGATTTCAATCGCCTACTCTAGTTGAGATGTGCACATAGAGAGTTGAATTCTGAGCAATGCTTACAGATGTTCATGGCCTGCAATCAGTCTAACAGTGAATCGTTCTCTATGATTACGTACCTCGGTCTGAAGTACGCCTATTGTACCAACGGAATAATGCACTCCCTGTGTCCATAGTAAAGTTCATCCGTTACGTCAACTCTTTTAAATCACTTCCAACCAAGTACATATGTACATATATCTATCCTTTCATATACACTGCTAGAGTAATCAAATATTCGTGTTCTCACTTTTGTTATCGATGTCCCACTGTCATTGCCCTTCTCATGCCATCCAAATATCTTTTTCTCCGTCATGCTTCATCACACACAGACTATTGACGTGGGAAAGCACAACTCAATGCTCAACGTTGAATTAAGTGACACAGTCAAGAATAAATTCCATTTACATAGATACCATTGTAAAACCCCTGTACACACATACATACATCGTAATTTCCCACTCAATTTAATTGAATCACTCAATTTTTTTCCAATTACAATTGTCTGTGATAAAATTAAACTAATATATTCAATTAATTCAATTTTTTCATCATTTTCGTAATGTAACGCCCAATATCCAATTTCGTAATTTCATGGATAATGATAGAGAAATAAAAATTGAAAAATTGAATAACAACTTCTGTCTTCTTATTTTTATGAATATAATCCGATTCATCATTAATTTTGGTCCACGAGTAATGGGCAGTGTAACACAGACATATAATTTATTCAACGTCACTACAGTCACCATCATGTTATTTCATCTCATCTTTCAACTTGGTGCTCGAAATACCATGCGCGCTGATCCCTATTAACGAGTTGCGGAGGAGCGTTGCGACGTGAGTAATATCAGGTTACTAATAATGCCGTTGATGCTCGCGTATTATGGTGTGCAGTGCCGCTATATAATGCTGCTAGTTACATTACCGTGAAAAAGAAAACGAAATGGCGAATGTGCGTTATCAACACTATCTCATTAGTTTATCGTATAAAAAATTGTAGATAAAATATTCTTCAAACCCACCACATATTGTAGTGCTATGCTCCGAGTTTGGATTTTTTTTTTGATACACCGTGCTTCTATATAAATATAAACCATGACATTCACGGAAATAACTTGAGAAAAAAATTTTGAGATATTACAGGGAGATAATTTTTTTTCCGTCGCTCATTCTCCCACCGCATACAAAGCCACAAAAGTATTTTTACCTGACAATAGATCAGCAGATGGCGAAGTTAAACTGGTAATATGTATATATATATATATATATTGTATGTGAGGGTGTATACTTGGAGGGGTCTGAGTGAAAAGATGTGAGCTAAGCCAGACGTGCTTTATCATTGAGAGTGGTCTTGTAAAAGCAAACCCAGACGTCGGTTATCATTAAATAATAGTCGACAATCCAAATCGTAGGCTCTCCTCGAATGAGATTTGAACTTGCATTATTGTTCATGCCACGATATGAAATAACAGACGAATGAAGACAGATGTTACTATTTTCGTATATTCAATTCCCACCACCAATCAAAACATTTCATTAAAATCCATTCACGAAATTCGCATTTATCAATATCAGTGGAATGTTCGTAATTTTATTTATGAACAAATTCATGTCATGTCAAAAACTTCTGCTCCAATCTACTTTTCTCTATGCGATCACGAATTTACGATGACCATCTCTCTTCTGTGCTACAATTGTATTTTCTTGTAAGCATACATCCTTTTCAACTAATATATTCGCTCACACGTATTATCCCTGAGGCATTTCGCCTTAAGCTGTGAAACTCAACGCCGCCGCACTTCAGTCATGAACACAGACATAGGTACAATCATATATAACAAAATATACAAATGTATATGCATAAATATGTGCTCACTGAGAGAGATATTCTCTCAACCGTTTTAGACGGATAGGATATATCGTAGTTGTCGGGTTTATTGCCCACCACGACATATCGTTCATCAAGCATGATGAAGCTCTTGGTTTGGGCTTGGCTTTTGCATACAACAGTATACCTACCAAAATACTTCGCCAACATAACAACATTCAACGAAGGCTTTTCATCTCAAGTGTATGGTGGTTGGGTACTATACTGCCATGTTCTCAGGTAGATAACAATATTGAAGGACATCAAATGTTTACAGCCCATTTATCCCTAGCACTATATGTATTACCCTATCATTTCAAAAAACACTATGAAAATGCATGCATAAATATACATTATTATATGAAGTGTAAATCATATAAACAATGGCGTTTACGCGAACCACTGGTATCTCCTAGAACTAACAGCGATGGAAAAGGAGTAAAAACCACAAAGTGTCCTGTCGTTTCGATCACTTTGTGTATTAAATGTCAATATAAACGTGTAGGAAGGTACCACAAATAGTTATAAAGATGTATATTACTTCAAACAGTTCTGTAATGTAATTAATTTTATTATTTTGTTCATCCACTGAGTTTCTATTTTTCTGGTTCCAACGTATCTTTTGTTTATCAACGTTCAATTTCATTTCATTTCATTCAATTAGAGAAAATACTTTCCATACTCTCAATGAGAAATATAACGAATAATATATTTCCCTAATGGAAAACAAATGAATTCGATTTTGCAGATAGCATGCGAATTAATTTCCCATATCACGGATAAAAACTTGTGTTTACTCCGTGATTCACGGAAAAAAAAAGAAAAAGAGAAAAAAATGGATCACAAGCTGATTGGTTTCCGCCTCTTAACCAACCCTTTTATTTTCGCCGTCAATGGTGTAATTTTGAAGATCGTACTCGAAAACACCACGTGCATAAATGCATATATATATACGTATACCTGATATATACATACATATTTACTCGGGCACTGAGTTTCTCCCTTGGCACTTTAATTCAATTAATTCTGAGCCCATCTATTCTTGGCGTTCATGTGTCCTACAGTCAAGTGCACGGTCTCCTCGATATTATTGACTGGCACTTCAACACGAACACGCGCGCAGCACCAGCCGCGCGAATACTCAATTTGAAATTAGCATCGACGCTCTTGTCGTCGCACTCGGGCCATGAGTCTCACGTTATATAACCCTCTTCAAGTAAGTTCGTGTACCACTATAACCGCACAACTATACAGACTCGAGTATTAGTCACATCAATTCAAATACCATGATATATTGATTCTAAATTGGACCACATCTGCATTCATACATGCGCACAAATTGGACGATGGACGTATGTCAAAATAGCATGTACCTTCCAGCCATAATTGAATTCAACATATCCAGAATTTGTTACTAATTAGTTGGAATAATTCTAATATTTTGGTTCCAGCCGTTGGATAGCAGAATATTCTTTTGCAATTCAGTATTTTTATGTTATTTTGTTCTAGTTTATTTTTCCTCCACATTATTTAAATGATATGTGAATGAACATCAACAACTCGATGTAGATATATGAACGTCTTTGTATAGATATTCACAGTTGGGATATGAAGCGATGCAATTTTATGCAATAAGGAAATAGTGCAGCAAAAGATACACAAGAAATATACATGTACTTGCATATCTTTGATCCAGTTGCGTTCCTTAATGTAAGAAATAAACAAGAGCGGCGCACATACACTGAGGACCAAAAGGCACCAAATACGTTGATGCATACATTTACATCGGAGGTACAGCCGAATTTGTGCTTGCTCTAATCATGAAACTAAATAATTTCATATAACATTGCATAAACTTTTAGTGAATACTTTGAGCTGATGTTTCTGTACGTATTGATCATCAACAAAAAAATAATAGAGAGATTACTTTCAACGATTCACTCTATGGCTGTATATTAATTTTATATATACCTGAGTATTGATCCCATTCCGTCAATATACCTTAATTGACGAAATGGGATCAATAACAAACAAAATGGGATTTAAATTCGATGGGATCATTGTGGTCCATGTAAAAAATGTGATCTTATGGGTGTACCTGGTTAATATTGGATGGAACAAAAACAGTGAATTCAATATGAAGTTAATAAAGATACGTCTTATAGTGGTCTGGTCGTGCGAATGTACATCTCAGTGTATGAATATAATTCCGATTTTAATAGATGTTACGACTATATATTCAGATTGTTACAAAAACAGTCAACAGTGAAACTGATTCAACGTCATCTTTTTACAAAATGAAGACAATTAATGCAACGATTCAATATCGATATTGCATCTCCCTACTCTCAGAAATGTCTTGCATTGCGATATGACACACACACACATATATACATATATATATATATATATATATGTATATATATTTTGCAATTTTCATATTGGTTTCAGTGATCGTAAAAGTGACATTAAAAGTAAATTAAAATTGATGATGTATTGGGAAAAGTTCCGGTAGCAAAATTTTTTTCGATCACATAACTTTGAAATAAATTAATATAAGTTCGAATGATTGAAGTTGACACTTGAATGGTGTGAGGAGGAAAATTTTTTTTTCAAGTATTATAAAATGACTTGGTGAGGTCAAAGTGGAACGGAGAGGGTGAACGAAATATTCAGGGAGAAGTGAGTGTCGTTGTGAGATTCATTTTACGCTTGACGAAGTACATTTTATATCAGCGATTTGAATAAAGTCTTGTCTAGTGAAAAATGCAAGAAAAAAAAAACGAGAAAGATATAATAAACTTAACTCACCACGGTCACAGTTTAATTTTGCGCACCTGGTGTCAAATCATAACTCTGAATAGAGCTCTGATTAATTTTCAATAAGCAATAATGGAAAATGGAAAAAAAAAAAATCATCGATACATGATCAGACATGTGGTGCATTTTTCTACGGCTGGAAAAATCCTGAATAGAAACCAGGGGGAAGAGAAGTATCAAAAAATGAGAAAACAAATTTTTCGATTGCAGATTATTTGCAGTGAAAAGTTGGTCGATTTACGTGTGAATTAATGGTCAAAAAAGCAAAATTTGAATAAGAGCAAATCACCATGAAATCACAAAACCACGGAATGAATTTCAACGCCAATTGCATAAAGCTCAGTTTAGTTATGGAGTGATAGAAAAATTTATTTTTACAAAAGCACGTCGATGCAATTTATTCGTTGTGTGACTCTATAAATCTGCCATCGATGAATAAAAATACCCTATCAGTTTATAATTCGAATGGAAATAAATTTGAAAAAAAACTAAAATGAATGCAGCAATACTTTGATACGGTACACTCTGAACTCTGAAATGAATAAATCCAATTTCTTCTCCAAAAACAATTCAATACAAGATCTTTTGCGAATGACGAGAAACCCCTCGTAACCCCCGACCATCATATCTGCTTGGTACAATATTCAACCCAGCCACTATATTTTGATCTTTCTACTCGACATTTTCATGCCATTAAATTTTGCAGTAAAAGTTTAAGTATACGAAGTGAGCAGGCAAGCGTAAGAGAATCTTCACCGTATAGCGAAAGACCACATTATTTCATATTTTTTCTCATCATTGGATGTATAGTTGGCTAAAATCGGTAGAGAAAAAAAAAAGAAAGTGAGAAGTTTCATAATAATTGGATTAACTCTATCATTCACGTTTTCCGCTTAACAAGAAACAAAATGGAAAATTATAGAATGAAAGTACACGTCTGGAGTGCCTATAACTTTGTGGAACTTCAGCACGCCAATCAACGAGTATGCTCAAGCAAGTATACATGCGTGGGGGCTATTCTCATTCTCGATGAAGTTAAATTTCATTTTCCCACCAACCCCCTCGATTCATAATATACCAAAAGTAAAATTCACAAAAAAAAATAGAGGCTCGGAAAAGTGCTTCATACGTTCAAACGAGAAGAGAAAGAGTGACCTACTCATTACGAAAAATACTAATTCCACGTAATACACGAAAATTGTATCGCCAGCACAACTAACGAGGATTTTCTCCGCAATGAATATTGATGGAAAAATACATTAAAGGAGAATCGCCAAGATATTAATACTTGCTGTGCATACAAAAAGAAAATATTTGAAATAACATCATGAATAGAATATTGATAAAAAATATTTAATAATGCGTATTCAGGATATAAATCCCTCTCATATCCATGAAATATTGCCTTGGCCTCGCAATTACTCTCCAGTATATTGGTGATATTCCTTTTCCGAATTTTTATCCTCGCTTTAATGAACGGAAAACTGTCATATACGAGTCATTGATTTTCCTCATAAAAAGTCTGCAGTTTGATCGATAAAACTATGACTGATGAAGGAGGAAAAAAACAGGGAATGACAGAAGGGATGACGAAAAATTGAAAACCCTCCGAACATAAACACCAAAACAATTTTTCTCCATGTTACTTTCATCTGTGGGCGTTCTTCTTCCAGTTGATACTGAACCATATCAGTTCATCGCCATTTTCAAAGCACTTCCTGTGATATGTGACAAAAATTTTTTGCTCTTCCATTGTATTGATGGTATTAAAAAATATTGGAATGTTTCTATTCGTTGCACGAGCGTCACGATTGATTAATATGTCTGCTCGGGCATGTCCGGCGAGAATGTGTCGCTCTTATATATTTCCATGTAATCTGTTACAAAGATATGTCCATCACTGTTCTCGTGCTTTTTCGTCCACCTATTTCGCTATTATTGCTGTCATACCCCGCATTATCAACGCCGTCGGCGAACTCACTGTTGTTGGAGACTATAAAGTCGGGACCCTGTCTGGTGGGCCACCGGAAATTATGCAGTTCCGAGGTAATGGAGAAAATGGCGCATTCATGTTTCTTGTTCACACAAACCCTTCAAGTTTCTACCAACTCCCTGTATCCACAACCGTGTACCTATGTATCCAACTTTCAAATTACAAATAACATTCTCAACTCATTCATGTACGTTCTTGTTATGCCCAAGAATTATTACTTCGAATTCAAAATCGGTCTGATAGAATAAACATCCATATAAGTGCATAATTCTCCAGATTTATTAAGAGAATAGCACGAATAGACTGAAGAAATTGCTAAGACAGATCAGACTTTTCCGAGATTGAGACCAATACTTCGTAATCAAATGATCTACTATATATGTGTGAATCCGAAAGCATTTCCATCTCCACCCTTCCCTAATCATAACCACTGTTTTTCTGACCGCACTATCTCACTCCTCCGATATTGATTTAAATGATGATGTCTCGTTATTTTCTGACGCGTACAAAAGGTTATAGGAGTGGCAATAAAATAGAAACCGAAAATGTGACAAAGACTGTGTCACATATTCCAAAGTGCAGAATGATTTACATCACGACTTTACTGACGATGTGGACGTTTCTTTACAAAATGAAGTAAGCTCTCAAAGAGATGATTCCGAGGCATACATATATAAATGAAGTATCGTCTTATGTACCGGCATCAACGTGTCACGAGGTAGATACACATCTTTCAAACTGAACAAAAGCACGTCGGCGAATTTTAGTGCTACTAACTTTATTGACTTTGATGTTTACATTAATTATGTCTTGTTCAGCACGTAAAGACGACTAGTTTTAACTTAATTAAATGTACTTCATTGTTAAACTTCCAGGTATATATCTGCATGAACTATATCGCCTGTATGTTCTGAAAATTAACTGAATACATAAATAAATAAAGAAAAAAAAATCTAATAACGCTTGGAAAATCTGGAGAATGGTAAACAATTTATAAATTCCCTTATGATTGGCAAGCAATAAATTTCTCGTAATTGTAGTATGTAGTAATCTCATGAAACTAATTTATTATTTGAATAACCCTATATTCTTCTCAAATTTCATGTCTCCAATTTCCATCCGAACTCCTTTGGTACTAATTCGTTCATTATAATTCATTATACACTGATATATAGAATGATGAAACTCATCTTCACATAACTTGAATCAAGTTGAAGTATCCTTACAGTACATCTTATAACCACTCTATTAAATAATGGAACCAGCGAATAGTCTGCATTAACAAGGCTCATATAATGCGAATTCAACGCTGTGGAGTGGAAGGTAATATACAATATAGTTACATGTACGAAATAAGAATCTCTTTCGCTTGCTGGCACTTGAAATTGTTGCGAATAGAATGGTGAAACCACTACTGCTCGTCTCTTCTACTTTACTATCCACGAAGCTATAGCTACCCTTAAGCCGTAGGAGCACAGTCCTTGGTCTCTGATTTCGCTCTCTCTTCCACTTCGTCTCGTTACCACCTTATTCTTCTTCACTTCGTCGTCTTCTTCTGTATTTTTCTTCCATCCTCATCTCAACAGATGTAGCCAGAGTGTAATAAAAGTGAACTAGCCACTTATAATGTATATATACCCAGAGGTTTTGTCATTGTCTTGATGCTTAGCAGACACACTCACAGCATCATCGTTCATTTATTTACATTCAGTGAGTGTAGAATGTGTATGTAGTTATCCTCACGTATCATTTTACAGGTACTACCTGAAATCCCCAGTTAACTCAACTTAACTAATGTAACAGATCGGAGAGGTATCATCATTCAAATTTTCTGAATATCATCCGCATAACAATTCAGTCATTTAACCACCTGTTCTGTAGGTGAATTATTGTTCGTACATTTAAGCCAAGGAATTAAGATTTGGGAATAAATAAAATCACTATATGCAATGTTAATTGACATAGATAGCCATCATTAAATATTTACATGTAATCATATTGACTTTTGAGAAGGAAGTATAAATAACAATGTTAAATATCGTTTGATGTGACTTTTACACTCCCGTGATCTCTCTGGCACTATAATAACTCGCAGTGTCGTTTACTAATTCTATTTATATTCGATATTGTGCTAAATCCAGTTTTATATATTCGTGGTTGATATGGATGACAAAGTGATTCTATCATCAGACATATGAAAAGCTAATAATGGATTTCAACTGATACGACACATACTCAAATCTATGTTTGATATATGCACATTATGATCCCGACCTCAATTGATTTCTTCAAGTTTGAAGAAAAAAAAAAGCAACATATGGCTAAGAACAATCTTCATACATCGGACCCGACGTTTTATTTTGTTCTGATTTACCACAGGAAAAAGTCTCATTGTTCTTTTACCAAGTTCGTGCTATGAATATCGGCGAATACGAAACCCATTAGATTTACAACTAGAAGGAAGTAAAGTTGACGGCAAAGAAGACTTACTACTTGGGAAAATTCACGATATGCTGGGCGGTAGAAGAAATGGCGCGCGCGCGCACACACTCGGATCATTGGCAGTAAACCACCAGGGGGATTATCTGTCCGCCCATTTGATTCTATCGAATCGTAAATTCTACGTTGAAATGAGTTAATGCTTCCAAAAATTCTCCAAGAATTCTTTTGTCAGAAAAGAAATAATAAAGAAAATTTAAACGAAAGTAAAGGACATTTTTTCTTCGATTTCAATTCTGGTATCGTCATGATGGTGAACATTGTGGGAAGGGAAAAAAACAAACATGACACAGTTTATGTCACAAACGATCAACGCTTCCCTAGCTCTATGGACGCATGTGCCTGAAAATATATAGGTACATTTCGGTTTCGGATACATCTCCTGCGATATTGGAATTGCTATCATCTAGTTTGGATAGAGTAATTCATAGAAAATGTAATGGAATAAAATAACAATAAAGAAGGTGAAATAGAGCGAAAAATAAATGAATAAATAAAATACAGGGATGAATGGATAGGGCATAAATGAACTTTACATCTCACCTGGTACAGGTCTCATGTAATATTCACAATATCTGTTAAAATTGATATTTCAAGTCACTCGATCAAATATAATAGCTTCAAACCATTATCACTAATTTAATTGGAAGCTCTCAAATGAATTGAGAATGAGTTGCATTGTTATCTCATAATTTATTGAATTAACCAATAAATTGACTACTTCTATTTACCTATAACATGAAAATATGAATATGTGTAAATCAATCAATCTTCGGGCATTAAAGAAAAAAAAAAATGGATGCTGCTGCACAAAAAATGCGCTCACAGGAACGGATTGAGCAAAAGTCAATGCTCACCGAAATTCACAATATTTTCAATCGAATTATACAACAAGTTGTTATGTATTTACTTTTTTTTTCTCATGTATCATCACTGCACAAAATCAATACGTGTTTATTATAGATGAGACCAAAATGACAACGACGTTGAAAAGTATTGTCAGTTGTCACGCCAGCAATATCACGGAAGAATTGAAAAATTCGTGAAAATATATATCTTCGTATATGTCAAGGTTTATTTCAGTGATGATTTGCAATCACAGTCAAATAAAAATCATTTAAACTATCTTGCTGAAAGCATCAAAATACTTCCAATGAAGGAATTGAATTGAACTGATAGATTAATACAAATGAATTTCCTATTCACCACATCAGATGACTGTATATCTCATCATATCTTCCATCATCTCCTGATTATCCCTACGAACACAACTTTCCGATTTGAATATTTCTTCTCCAGTCGACGCTGATCCATATATAATTTTTCTACAAAAACGTGCACCAGTACATTCACCTGTGAAACTATTGCCACCCATTTTCACTCATAAATAGAGCATTAGGTCAGGCACTCGAAACATGAAAATAAAAAAGACAAATAAACCGGGTGAATTTATACTTCCATTAGTATATGCACGACCGATGAAAAATGGTATTTCTCATCATGGATACATAATTTTTTCCCTTCTTTTTTCACTTCTCTCCAGTTTGTTCTCTTTCTTTTTCATTCTTGATAGTTAAATTGAATTCATAAGAACGCAAGAGACGCCTCGAATAACTCCCTGAGGAAATTACACTCAAACCGAGTGCTCCCCAATGAAAAATGACTGGTGAGAAGAGCTCGCTTGAGTGCATCAACACAAACTGATATTTTTGACAACTTATTCATCATATGCCATGTTATATCATTCAATTTTTTTTTTCTCAGCTATGTGATCTATCTATAGTTGAATAAGAAATTGGATACCACATATTTAATATTGATGAGCATCATCAATGACCAATAAATATACACGGCAATTCAAGGTGCTGCAATTCTGTGATGGAGAACCACTCACTGATATTATTTCTGTAGGAGGGATAGTAGGGTTGCGAATGGGGAAGTATTTATGTGTATTTTGCCGCTTGGCTAAATACACATGAGAGCAATGTGGGGATGGTTAACAAATGCCACCTACTTTGGATATCCCCTCATCCAATCGCAGTACTCGATGATTGTAGAGAGCACCTTTTGTCCGGAAATTCGAACATTGGAATGCGCTACATTTTCAGGAATATTTCGGCTACGAACCAAATACTCAACTACCCATTCAATTTGTCCCTCCAACCATGAATATCAGTCAGTTCCAACTTGGAAAATAATAAATAACGATAAAGGAATTTATCATTGCCGATTCATCAGACGGAAACTGTATATTGTTAAAATAGTCCTACTAAACAATCATCAGTATTATATGTTATTGTGAGTATTGAATTTTTTGGTACAGCTACAGTTCTTGTACTCCAACATCCGAAAAAATTTATAATAGAAACGAAGCTCAGTCGATGATTCAATCTGATAATTGTGTTGGCCACGAACTCAATCAAAGCTGAAATTGCTAAAACAAAAGTCGGAAGGAATTTGAAGTCTATCCAAACATCCGACATAAGTCACGACCACAGTTTTACGAATTGTGCATCAGTGATTTTAACTTTGGGCGAAATCAAACTCGTCCGCTAATTTTTTATTGTATATCTTCTGACTTCCTGACTAAAATTGACCTACTGCTGATTCAACAACAGTTGTCAGTAGTGTAATCAATTTTCCAAAGACATAAATAGTTATGATTTGGTACAAAACAAATTTTTAACTCAACATTTTGCAGAGCATGTCTCATGAATCTGGCATAACATTCCAACTTATTCCAAACCACAGACAGTTATTGAGCTAAATCCATGGAATCGTAGTATTTATCGTCATTTAAGATTAGTACGTTGTGAAGATCAATAAAACTTAAGGCCGATAGAATTATCGGGAATCGATTTTGTTAAAAACATTTGCGGTATCACGTAATCTAAATCCCAAATTCTCGACAGCATACTCAAGCAACCGGAAAGTAAGATGGAGTTTCTACTATCAATACGAATATTTCATTCTTTATCCACTAAATATTTTCCTAATAAACTAAAGAAATTTTTGCATTTCACATTTAAGAGGAAAAAAACACTCCGACTCCATTGCAGATATACTGAACTGGATTGACGTCATAGATTTTGCTAAAATTGTGCTTCACCCACTACATTGACTGTTCACGAACATTCTTAAAATGTCATATTAATTTGGATTGAAAAAATGAAGACAAAAATAAAATTACGTACATAACAGATGCATTAATTCATACTGCTATGTTGTATGACCCCTGTGAAAAACATGAAAAGTCACATAGAACAAGTGACACGCGAAAGTATATTCCGGATAGAAGTTATGGATATACACGTATATAAATATTGCAGCATCGTAACTCTACTTCACTACAACTTGCCTCTTTTTTCATATGTATATATATATATATATATGTATAGAAATGTGTGTGTATTCGCTACTCAGCAATTTTCTCTTGTTCCCGCGTCAACGCCAACTGCATATTATAGTTTATTACGTTCACAGAAACTGTGTAATTTTTAAATTAGAATCAAATTAGAGCGAGTGAAGTGCTGGGTACCATAGTGAATTTACACAGGGCAAAATGTATACCTCCACCAGGAGACAATTTTGTATAGTGAATGGGTAAAAGTATGACATTAGAAGTAATATTTTCATTTCCAATTGCAATTCAAATATTACGCACACTATCCTCTTATCTTAATAAGATATTTAATTTAATCAATAATCCTCCAATTTTCATCTAGTTCACAAATAAATGAATTTCATTTTTGATTTGCGAATGTTTTAATACAATTGAAATGAAACAATGAAGTGTAATCGTCTGTGAATGGGAACAACACTATATTACTTAGATAAGAATCAAAATGAAAGTTGAATTGAACTTTGTTTTTGCAACGTACAACGATAATCGAATGAATAAAAATAGAGCGCAACCATTTCGACGGATACAGAAATAAAATTGCAACTCTTACCTCTGTGATGTTGCACTTTGTCAATGGAGTAATGAGAACACGCGCACACTCACAAAAACGACAAGAAATTGATCGTCGTTGGAGATGAGAGGAGCATGAGAGAAGTACCTGCAAACAAGAATCCAAATTAAATAAGCTTGGAAACGGATTATCTCTTGTGTTAAAGTTTGCGTGAGTTACATCACAATGAGTATAGTTGATAAACTTAATGTTCATTCTTCGTATGCATAACTAAAAGCCGTTGACTATACAATATACATACACGAACCAAAACATCCATAAACTCAATCTGTTTTCTAATTTAAATCTTCTGAATTATCCCATTACCACAACAAATATAGCGAAAAAGTTGTTCCATGAATTTTCTCTCTCGAACCATCTACACAATCTGATTGCCAAGTTCAATCGTCAATTCAATGTTTTTTCATCAACACACAAAGACATGTAGTTTGAGCAATATGTCAATGCAAACGAAAATATAACATTTTCAGACGAAAACAAAGTCCATAAAATATTTCAATACATCAATGCATGAGAAATGCGTAACTGTTGCGCGTAAAAAATTGGAAATATTCACTTCCGCCTGACGAGCACTATTAGTTGCATTGTGCAATGACGACAACGAAAGAGCAAAAAAAAAATAGCCAGAAATACACAATTGGAAGGAACAAAGGACGAGAGCAGAAAAATAGTGAGAATCATCCGTCAGAATGGAATTACTTCGGGCTAGATCAATTTTTTTCGATTTTTGTATGACATGGATGCTGTCGAAGCCAAATTTTTAAAACTGAAAATCGGAAAGTTGAATTATCCCGCTATCGATCAAAAACCGATTTTTTAGGGGTGACAATACTCAAAAATAGAACAGAATGTTGTATTGATAAACTCTGAGAAAGTAGTACATTCGCTCCATCCATTTCGTCACGTTTGGTGGATTGTATAGATGCCATTTGCACTCCAACCAAGGGTCAGCCGCTCTTGAAACCGCAGGATCCATATTGGACACGGGCAGACTTATGACGAGGAAAATTGATTTAATAAAAATAAAAAAAAAAAAAAAAATTACGTGATCGTCCAGTTAATATCTATCTCCTCCATCACACTTCTATGCACTGCATAAACATATAAACGATAAATCATGTTTTCCTCTTCGATTACAAAAAGATAAAAAAATAAATTATCCGCCATTTGGATTCATCGTCATTTTAATCATAGGATCGACACGAAATTATGGTCTCCTCGTCGCTGATATTTTATGGGGCGATATCTAAAGATATTTTAACATCAGTTTTATCTAAATCATTATCAGAAAAATCTCATCAAATTATCCTCATTTTGCTTAACTCCTCTTCCACCATTAATTGAAATCCTAGTACTTGATTCACACCAAATAGCCATTAGAACATCTCACGTTGATAATGAATAATACAACGAAAAAAGTTCATCAAGGAATAGAGTCAACTGTTAATACTTTTTACTTTCACTATTGGAGGGTGCTTCAATAGAAAGTTTAATGGCGTCTCTGCTGGTAGATTACTCAATATAAGATATATATGCATCTTTTCCCATCTTCTATATTCGTTATTCATAGTATTGAGAATCGATACAATGGTAAACATATATAAGCCCCCCTCCCGGCTTCTTCCCCGTCATCTTCATCTTCGTTTCTCTCCAGCATTTGAGTTGAAACAAAGTTTTCATGGTGGAGTGGTTCAACCATTGGTATATCAAATTCTATGAGGTTCGGGCACATACCGAGTGGAAGGAACGCGATCGTATACTAAACTATCAAGAGGCAGAGAGAAAAAAAAAGAAAAAAGTAAGAAAGATACAGTGAAGAAAGAATCAAAAAGAGAAGAATGAAAGCTTCATTGAGGTGAGCATCGGCGTTGGTTAATAATTCACGACATCACCTCAGGCATCATGGGGACTTTTTTGTGGGGGGGTTTTATATTGTTCAGTTGCTTTAGCGTACGACATGAAGAATTCGGATATGATTCGTCGAAGAAACTTTCACACACATTGTGCAAAATCGTGACCCATCCACATTCTCTTCTATATAGATATTTCCTATCGAATTTATATACGTTATATACTTTCCAACGATTTCCGCTTATTTCAGGACTATGAGTCACGCGTTTCCACATATGACGCATGAGTCCAGATTCTTCATGTGCACTCAGTGGAATCGGAAAACCCTTAGTTACATACGGCTGAAAGAAGGGGAAAAAAGCGAAGACAGTGACATGAGGGCGCGGATATCACAGTGGCGTAAATTTTCTTTTCCACCCTAAGAAAATATATATTCCCTTGTGTATATGTGGCAATGTATATACACATACATATTTACATGTAAAATTTATTCTGATACTAAAATGCTCCAAATCCACGTTACTGTTGTGTCTTGAGAAATTTACTATACTGAGTCACAACTGTACACACAGGCTTGTATAAATGTATTATTTTTTTCTCACGGAAAATCACGAACTTTATCCATTCACTTTTGTATGTAGAAACCCTACTCAATTTCGCATTGGTTATCTGTATCTACTTCTATCTACTATAATCAAAGATCAGAAAATCCATGTATACACAGTCCTCACAAAGCCATACGTAGAAGCCCCAATGCAATTTATCACAACTCTCATGTGTCATCCCGTAAAATTCAAAGAAGAGATACGGAATGTTCGATTATTTTTTGCAATTTGAATTTTCATATTTTGTTCTATCTTCAATTCGAACAATAAACTTGTAAAGAGAAGACAAATAAGAATAGAAGAAGCTTTGGTATCTCCATGTAATGTCAATAGCATTTTATGAATAAAAATAAAATAAAAAAAAATGGTCACCAAAGTGGAAAAGTCGATAAAAAAGAAGGATCAAAATGAGCACAACAACGCTTTACTGATCACAAGTTTCAGCACAGAATTGCACTTTTTCATAAAAGCGTCAACGGATAGTTGCAGCAACAGCAGTAACATAGCGATTGTAGTAAATAGTAGTAGTACTAATAGTACTAAAAGTATCAGTACTAGTTGTAGTAATAGCAAAAATATAAAGTTAAGTGCAAGCACACATGAGCCGATAAACAGCAAAAATTCATGTCATATTACTGGTAACGACATATTCATCTCTCTGGAGACACACAAAATTATACAACTCCCGATACTATGGATTCAAAATAAAAAAATTCAAATAAACTCATGATCAATTGGATACAACAAAAATGTATTGTCATCATCAATAAATAGGTAAACGAAATGAAAACATTGCTCAACAATGAACAGTAAACAGAAAAAAAAATACCTTCCAATTTGTCATGTAATTGAAGACAAATAGTGCAATTACAGGATACTCAATTTACCAAAGCAAGGTTTGAAAAAACGAATATAATATTGCGCGCGTGCCACAACACGTGACTAAAATACTGTGGCGATTACAGCACGTTCTACGTGAGTCACGTCGTCAGCTTCCCCACCCATTACACACTTGGACCGGATGACGATGCACTTAACCAGGTAAGTACTCACCATCATTTCCGGTTGAATAGCAATACAGTAGTATACACGTAGGCGAATAAACTTGTTCTGTAATTCTGTGACGGTTGCACAAAAACGCATACAGAAAATTTATCAACACCATTTCTACCTTCACGTCGACACCTCATCTTCCTGCAACGATTATTTCTCCCAAATATAGTAAATATTAATTACTTCGGATAGAATTGGCAGATATTTATTGATTCTCAAACCCACTACAATCATTCGATGCGTTCCATTTTGCAGATTGATGTGTTATTTTCCAAAGTCGCGTGCTCGTGTCGAGTCGTGATCTCATGTGCACTCCGACATTTCCGATAGACATCATGAAGTATGAGATATTCATGGAAATCAATATCGTCGAATAGAATCGAAGACAGAGACGTTTGATGCATCATTTGGATGTACTATTCAACAAATGTCGCGTGCCCAATGTTGAAGAGTGAGTATTTTTGATGCAACTAAATTATTATACGAACGAAGTACGTAAATCCATAGTAAGCTGATGAACGTGAAATTGTATAATTACAAGACATATAGAGGAACTGTGCTCATACGTTTGCCCAATCGTGGGCATCACTCTAATGCCAACATTCAAATTAATTGAAAACTAGACATCTTCTTGTTGGTATTGTAACTTATGAGTGGTGAACAGATGTGAATTTGTTATAAGTTCACATTGTGTTGCACAAAACATATGAGATTGAAACAATGATTGTTCGACAGTCGGTTGCTATTTGGTCATAACGGTCGAGATTGAGAAAATTGTAGAGTAGCCAAAGTAAGTATTGACTAACAATCCAAAACTATTCCTTGTATGCAAGTTATTGCATTAATGTTACGAAATGTACGTTGTTTTCAAAGCAAAACCACTTCGATGGCCAACTCTACCTCTCGCTGCTAAAACTAAATGATCTCAGTAAGTTCCGCGGATGTAGTGTGCATCGAATTGGTGCGCACGTATCCTCAGGCTACGCTATCACTGCTACACTATGGCAGGATAGTAACACACACGATCGCATTTAGTTACAATCGCATAGAATAGAATTCCAATGTCTATGCTATTGCCACTGCGTCGGAGCATTCTACTATGTGGGAGACTGTATAATGAAACTTCGGCTTCGGTACCTCTTCGTACAAACTTTGTGGTGATACGTGGGAATATATAATCACTCAACAGTTGGGAGAAACAGTTTCTTACCAAGTGATTGCAATTGTTTCTCATTAGATTTTACGGCAGTCAGCTATCCGAACAAAAAAATTATTATTATTGCTGACATTTCTTTGATTTTAATTGAATATTCTGTTAATGAAAACCATCTGACAGATGGAGAGCAACCCACGGTTAACATTTAATGAGAATCTCAAGCTTCGTCTGTTGTATAACAGCAAATAAATTGAGTTTATATCATAACTAACATCACCATACCTACTTTCTATTTCTGTATCTGTCGGAAATCGAATCGGTCATAAAATATTTTCACTGGAATCAACAGTTTAATGTGAAGACAGTGAGCTCATGTTTTTCCGTATTCGAATACATTTACGTCTATACAATATTAATGATATAACTGGAATTCCCAACATTGAGAATTTGCTGGACGTATAAAAAGCAAAAAGACCTACTACTCCTGTGAGCTGTTCGTAGTGTGGCATGGTACATGAACCCTTCAAACGTTAACACTACTATTCGCATATCCGTTAAAGTACTTCCTGTTCTACATCTACTTCACATTATTCGCGTACTTTCGCGTACTATATAAGACAAAAAAACAGTGATATATCTATATATATATGAGTGGATACTTTGATACGGAGTGTGTGGCTGAGAATATTGCTAACCTTCCTACATGTTTTAAAATTTATGGACAATGCATGGCATTCTGTATTTATAGCATGGTAAATATTTTTATTACCTGCACTTTCTGTCACATCACTAGAGTAGGTTTATTAATGGAGCGACTGCGATTGTGATTTTCAACCGACTATATCGTAATTGTAACGATGTAAACATGATTGAGTGCTTCCAATTATATTTCTGTACGACAGTTATTTTAATTCACTAGTAGCACGGATTATGAAATAGTAGAATTGTCATTTCGAAAATTACTCATGATTTGGGGAAACGACCGCTCTGCACTCATATAAAGTAGAAATCCACAGAAAATTGAGAGTTGAAGTTCAAATAGTTAAAACTGTAAGTCGTTGAGTCAATTTGCAGATGTGAATATATAAAATGTTTGGAAGATCTCAGGATTGATTGCGTAGAATTTACCCATTATAATTTTACTAAGCTATTTATAATCACCGGTTACATGTTTGATTGGAGACCACAGTTTACGGGTCTATTGGCATAAAATTGTGGACACAACAGCGACTGAAGCAAAACATTTACGAAATTGTAAATCGATAGCCAAATGACTGTGTAGTTAAGATACCTCATACAGATGGTTAGTGGACGTTCTCCTGAGACACCCAAGTAGTGACATTTATACGACGGAAGTAGTTTCATGGGTATCATCTTATTATTACCATCAAAACTGTTAACTCTGTTTCTAAACTAAAGTTCAAAATTATATTACATAGTTGATAGCTTTTTGGTAAGATGAAATTCAAATACATTTAATGTTGTAAAGTTTCACGCATATGGTTAATGAGGTTGTTCATTATGTCAATTTGAAATGCCTGATATTTTTTTTTATATCCATTCGATGAGTAAATTGTAAAGTACCATTGGTATGCAAATGTTCGCATTTTACCACGAATCTGGTTTAACGTATTTAATGTATTTTCAATGACCATTATTCAACAATATGAAGTAGTTTGTCAACTCATCACTGCATCAACAGTGATTCTATCAGTAGCAATTTCGTGACGTTATTTACTCGAATGTCGACGTATCACTCATATATATGTACACATATGCACACTGACTATATCGATGTAATTTCAACGTTAAACTGGAACGCACACAGAGAGGAATCGGTTCGGTTATAGTAGATATAGAAATACGCAAAATCGCACGATCCACTTTAAATGTGAGCTAGGTCATATAGAATATAAGATTAGATTAGATGATTACATGACTTGATAACGTATGAAACATTAATATAGAACATACTTTATCGTAATTATCTGATTTATACTGCAAAAGAATTTGCCAATGCATATTAACGATTCATTAGTGGATGTCAATAATGAAGACACAACCTAAACAAATAATGAGAACTCTAGCATTCAAAAGAATATATACCTCACGCTCACAATATAGCATTGAAATTTGTATTCATTATGAACTTTCAATAACAGAAGAAGAGACGTGAAAATTGCAGATCCACTTCTCATCAACGAACGGAGCAATCTAAAATACTGCCGCAATTGATTTCCTTCCGTGAAGATTACGAATTTTACGGGAATATATCCTTCTTTTGAACTACGGTTTCATTCTGTTTATATGGGCTTTTCACTGAGTCCTGTTTTATTTAACGTATTTAATTGTATTCACCTATGCAGAGCGTTCTTGCGTACATAATGCACGAAGTGACTACATCCATTATGAAAAGTGGCACGTTCATTCGTGGGTAAAAATGTTTGTATTTCAGGTATGCGCCAAAATGGATTTCATGTTATTTATAGAATTCAACATGAGGGAAAATGGGGGATAGGTGACGGTAGTTGGATATCTAGAGCTCGGAGAATAATAATTCAAAATTCAATCAGAGAATCCGTGTGAGACTTGTCGTATGCTCGACTTGTCAGCAGTGCCAACGTCAGCCGCATGCAAATTATGTAATCTCTCGCAGAAAGCTGGTGACGCCTATGGTGTTGGGTTGCGTATAACATTTACGATCAAAGGATTAAGCCGTCTTGAGAACGATTAGGTGGGGAGACCGCCTGGTGACTGCTTACCAAATTGGATCATGATTAGTAGTTAGTGAGTTAGAGCGATATCATCCTGTCCAAAAAAGATCTGGAAAGATTTTATGCATAATTTAAATGTAGAAAAATAATGAGATCAATATTGGCACTATTATTAACTGAGATTATTTCCATATAATTTAGTGTTGTGTAGAAGAGTGAAAAACAAAAATGCCAAAAATGATGAAACTGTACAATAAGAATTATACAATTCATAAATTGATCCCTTATCGAACATAAAGCTCATGCAGTTGCATGCGGGGTCAAATAGGGGATTAATCAATTTCGTCGCATAATTCAATAGAATACATTACAAATATGAGTTATTTTACTTGCATCAAGAGTTTTAATTAATCGATATAGAGATATTATGAGTACCATACGAACTTGGATAGTTGTTTGAGTTCGATATCCCGTCGATCAGGTAATGACATTTGCGTGTCCAACCATACACGTACATAACTTGTGTAACTTTCAATATTTGTGTGGAATTCTCTGTTAAATTTACTAACGAAGAATCAGTGGTGAAATTGATATCCAATATTTTCCAATTATAAATGTTTATATGTGCACTCGAAGATGAGACATTTTTGCTAATGGTTTGACATTTAAAAATACTATCGCAACTAACAATTCTCCAAATCTCTTGTTGTAGAAGTTTATGAAAAAGTTATTGAATCAGTCACAAAAGATATAAATGAAAATGGAAAATTACGTGCAGTGATATCTGAATATTCTACTCATTGACTACTGAAGAATTATTCTGCTCTCAGTGCTTTTGGAATACTAATGAGTCTGTAGAAATGTGAACTCGCATTTTGCTGCCGGCATGATTTCTACTTAGTAATTGGCATAACTACCAAACCATACTTTAATTTAGTCCCAACCAAGTGGAACGAAAGAATCAAGAAAGCTAAATGAGAAAAAAGAAATTGAAATGCTCTGGTGTTACGGAATAAACTTTTTCTGTCCATTCAGAATTGCTAATCGGTACATAAATTCTCGAGAACGACCACGGGATGAACATAAAAGATTCAACAGTCAAGTTGACATGACAAGGCATATTCAACGTTGCAGTGCGGTCATTCAAGATGTCCCCCGTTAAATTTCTAACATCGGCCACGACATTTACACAAAACTTGAGGAAATTTTCCATCGCTATTGTGCAAAAGTTCTTGATGCGCAACACACTATACACGAGCTAACGTTTTACGCTTGCGCATCTTCACCCTGGCAATTTTACAATACTTTTCTTTTGTATTATTTATGCTAAAACTTAAAGGGTGAAAGTGACATACAAATTGTAATGGCCTACAGACAATGAATCATTGTGTGTGGTTGCAAATTCTTGGTAGATTTGCAAGTCCACGCATTTTGTACACAGTAACTGTTGAGTCCTGTATGAAATACAGAAGTTGCTTTTCAATATGAATTTACACATAGACACGATGAATCCGACCCCAAAGTCAATACCCTCAAGATATTGAGAACAAAAAAAAAATGAGGAAATAACTCTAAATACGAAATAATCTGTGCTTCACGAAGAAAGAAATCTCATTCATCTCAACATATATTAATGAGGAAGAGGTATCACTAAAGATAACATGACCTATGTTGGAATGGGTGTTGATTCAGTAGATTAATATAAAGTATTTCCGTAATATTTATTATTTTCCGGTACGGGACGCAGTACCTCCGGCTAAACTTAAATTGCGAAGCAAGTCACGTGCGCCAGGAGCTTTGGAAAAGAGAAAAGAAACAAAAAAACAGGAGAAGAAAAACGATAGTCGTGAGAAGAATAGACTATTGCCGACGATCTTGGTCATAAACTTCGATGAAGTCGCAAGCCAAAAGATTAACTGTATATCGATAATCGAAAAATGGGAAGTATGATATCGAATTATTTTTTATTTTCGAAGCTTCGAGAACAAAATGGTATTCAACGAATGCTACCCTGACTCCAAGTGAATATAAACATACGCATTAACATCCCAAACTTTTCAGGAGTAAATTTGACGAGAATCGTCAATTTGAAAAAAAAAACTAAAAAACGCAAAATCAATGCTACTCTTCTTTTGACATACACTGGATACATCAACTTTATGGATTTATTTCGTTTCATTTTCATTTTACTTATCAATAAAGAGGTGAGAAATTTCTTCACGACTGTCACATGCAGTCACAAAATACTTTGGACATTGCTGAAAATTTCCACATATTTCATTACTCTTATTTGTTCAAACGATTTCACTCGCCAAAGAGATTCTTGGCAACGTTCCATCGCGGTTTCGTATAGTATATACTTGCACTATTTTTCTTTTTCAGCATCTTTCTCTACACGCCTTTCACCCAAGAGATTCCACAACTCACCCGGGATTCGTTAGTGTCTTCTTCTACGCCAGTTCACTTTTTTCTCGTTCATTTCGACTTTAACTTTCCATTTTGCTGTTAAATAGTTTTTCTTTCCTTTCTATTGATATTCCATCATTTCACTAATCAATGACTTCTCTAGTAACTACGTGAATGAACGGAGTTTAAGAGATTGAAAGAAATTCTAAGTTACATAGGTGTATGGAGAAATACAACCAAAGAAAAAAGCATATTGAAGAGTGTTGAGCGCATTTCGATCGAGAGCTCATTTTGCGAACAGGTGATCAGGATCGGAATGGAAGCTAGTTGAGTTCATCAAGGTATTTTCAATAACTACAAAAATACAAAAGCGTATAGCAATCCGGAAACATCTTCTATTTCATGTGACCCATGTGAATGTACTTCGTATCATAAAAACTCTATCCTCACAAAATGACTATTTGTTCTTGGCGTATATCGTTTGATAAGGTGCATTATGTTTCTTTTTCTCATATAAGGGGAATGTATTTCAATCCAATTGCTTAGAGTTATTTTTGTTTGGCGAAAAACATAGAAACATCATTCGCCATTTTTTTCACACACTCATGAAATATGTAATAACATTAAAAATTTTGGTACACTTTGTTTCCACCATTCCGAATAAACGTATGTAATTTTGTTTACCAGTCAGTACACACGATTTCCCAAGAGATTAATAAAAGAGTAGCGATAACATTTCGTTAATTCGTTCAGGCCGATTATACACATATAAACGTATATATTGCCTCCCTGCACTCTGCGCACATTCCATCTCTCGTTCCGATTTTCTGGTACACATGGCACACGCCCTCCAAATATCCCACTGCAATTTCAGCTGGCTCTCGGTTGGTTGCAGCACGCGCACCAGTGTATTTGTAATCCGTAAAATCCCTCCGATCGGAATCGCTCCCACGAGAATGCCCGGGAGACCGACAATTACTTTTTCTCTCCAGCCTTCATTCTGTATTATTCATCGAATAGGAAATGGCGGTCGATACTCGAGGACGCGCCGAAGAAAAAGAAAAATCAAATGAAATGCAAACTGTCAACAATGTCTAAGAGTTTTTCACACCACATGCTATATCGTATAGATGGAAATGAATAGAAAAGTAGCAGAGAAAAATCCGTGAATTGTCGGAATAAATTTAACGATCTTGTCTTGGTTCTTTTATCCATTCAAACCGGATATTCTCTCATTGAACTTGTTCTCTCTCCATTCGCCTCGGTTTCTTCCATACCCATCTCTTTATATCTCCCCATCAATTGATGATTCACCGCCACTCTGAATATAGTCGTTGGTTTATATGGATATATCTGTATGAAGAACGCTCTTGTGGTAGACGTCATTTCTAACCACGACTATGTGAGTATGGGTTCGACAGTTGTGTTTGAAAATCGAGCGATAACCGCATAGTGTCATATAACAAACATTTCACGGAGATACATCAATGGAGCTTATCAGTAAATATATGAATCAAGATATAGATGTGAACATAGTGATATCATGTATTGATGCGAGGAAAGTTTAAATAGTATGAAAAAAAAAGATATTTTCATCATAAAATAAAAATTTGAACGATACAAAAAATTGTGAAGAAAGAAATTGCCTAAATTCAATGATTTCGAATATATAATAACAGATGAATATTGATCGACTTCCATTGCTAACCTTTCTGCTCTGGAAGTGTTTGACAATTAATCCAGAATTCTAAAAAACCCCTTCCGAATGCATCTCTCAATCTGCCAATTCTGTGATAGTAAATCAAATAATGTTTCAAACACTTTCGACACAATGATCGTCGTTTCAATTGTTATAACGAGTTCTTCAATTAGGCACGCTAGACTTGCGCTATATCAATTCAAGTACTGTGGACTCTGACATGATCAAAAATATGTGTAAATTAATTACTAGGGACCAGCATATTACATACAGAAACAAAAAGGACACTATTTTTCCTTACAAGTTCGTCCAAACCTAACTCTATTTCATTCTACACATTATACCTTTGCGTATAATGCTTTATTTTAGTTGCACCTCAGTGAAAAGTGAAGCAGTAACGCGAAAGTGAGAGAGATCGTTGAGGGCGCCTTTGATGACAGCCGACAAAGAGTTCACTCTCTCCCTCTTTGTCTTGCATTCACCCTCTCGGGTTCTCGTACACATTAAAGGGCACCAAGCACTCCAGTTACCTTTGCTGCAGGAGATAAATTCGAATCGCTTGTGTCGAAGAAAAAAAAAAACGATATGGAGCAACATAGAGATAAATGAAAATCCAGATAATGATGGATCAATGAAAATAAGATGAGACACAAGGCGGAAAAATTTGTACAATAGAAAAGTCAACGCAATATCCGATGCAGAATTATAAACCAAACATCTACACCAAACACAATGTCAATAACAATATTCGTATACTATTTTGCTCGTTATCTCGATGTAGAGAAGATAATACGATTGCTGTGACGCAACGACGCGGGTGAAAGTACTCGTTCACTCCCTACAAAATTATCGATCGAGTTACAGTGGAGTCCCCATGTATGCACAATGTATGTATTAACCATGATTAAAATTCGTTGCTCACTCTGTTGGCTGAAAACCATCCCCATCAGGTGTATAATATTCAATAGAAGTTCAGCTGTACATACGTGGTTGAAAAGTTTGATCAAATGAAAAAAGGTCAGGGGAAAAAGGCACCTTGTTTTTCAACCAAACATTCATATTGTTTATCTTTGCCACAATATTTTTTCTGCTCGGATTTTCATCGATGGAAAAAAGCAATAGACGAATTATGAAAAATAAACAGAACATGTAACAAATAATATATTTTAATAAATATACGTGAGGAACTTGAAATGTACTAGATGAATTACTGTCTGTCATGTGTTACACAATAATATCATTTTGGTTAATTTCTTTTTTTTTGTGTTTAACCAATCGAAAGACTTCAGTTTCTTCATTCCCGAAGCTTTCGACTATACGCCATCTTATCGAAATATTCCGAACCCATTCCACTATTGTAAATCCAAATTGGCATGTATTCAACCATGATACACATTTTATCTTTCGACCTATACACTAAAACATTCTACGACTCTAAATGTCGGTAATGCCGGGAGAAGTGGCAAATTTCGGAGTCTTCGAATGAATTAAAAATGAGAACAAACTCAGTTTTGTATCAAAATAGTTTTCCCTTCAATGATTTTCCCTTCCGTTCTCCCCACATAAATCCATATTCCAAAGTATTATAGTGTAAATAATAAGAACCAAGAAAAACAAATCTCTCCGTTTACATTTATTCTTCTCTTTTCACGTTTTATAAATATAAGTTCGAATGAATGCATATGTATAATGCTCTCACAAGTGAACATCCTGCAATTGGACGTCGTTTTCTCTGAAAGTATCCGCTAACCGTATATACACACGAGAAACTCCCTATACCCCTGTATATGCACGTGCAGAAAATACATTTATAATACTTCTACGTCCGTCGTCGGTGCAGCCGTTGCCACAAAGTACACAGAAATATGCTTCTACGATTGCGAAAAAACATTTCTATATTTTGTATAAGAAGGGACATTCTACTAATGTAGTGAAATAGTTGAATTGTATCCATTTATGCAGATAATACTCGCAAACCCTCAATTTTATTCAGTAGAATAACAAAGATAAATAATTGAAACAGAATCAGAAACAAAACAAATATTCCGAACTGAACATTATTCCTTTTCGTGCATCAATTAATAACTACGTCATCTCAACCATTCTAAAATTGACGAATCAGACCGATTTCATGGAATTTATCAAGTTTGTTTTTTATATAATATTGCCACATAAATATACGGGAGTCGATCGTGTGATGATATTTATAGAATATATGTTACTTCAACCGCTGATGAAAATACAAAGTTGAATGACAAAGACTAACGAACGGCAGACACGTCACATTATAGAAGGAAGAAGCAAAATGAAGTAGTGCATGACATGTTCAGGCAAGAGCAAACAGCTCGAAATGCCTCCCTGCATATATACATATATATATATATTAATTCCAAATGCTCTTGACAGTGGCTCGCGGAAAAAATTTTATCAGCAGGCACCTGAAGTTTCAACTCTAAAACTTTAGTGACACTGCAACTATTGAAATGCTACTTTCATGTTCAAATATATATATGAGTTATAAATCCCAATACATCATTGTCGTATTGACTTAAAAATGATGCACCTTTTTTTTCATCTCCCCTTTATATTCTTATTTTAATTAAAAATATTATGAGGTCAACATATTGACATTTTCACTTGAAATAAAAATATACGGAAACTCCATGTCTCCCAGTCGTCGTTTCTCAATTTCATATTTAAAATTCTCGCGAGAAAATTTTCCGTGAAAATTGCGCCGTGCTGTGAACTCGTACGCCAATATGGTACCACACCGAGGAATTTTACTGTGAGGATGATAAAAAAAGTGAGGGGAAAAAAGAGAGGAAAAAATATATGGGCGCATAGATTGTTCGTGCAGGATCGATTGTGGAATGCATCACATAACCGACCAAAGTTGTCCTCTCATTCCTTCATTCCTCACCATCGTCTCATCATCACATATGTTCCATTTTAACACACCACTCTGTCGTGACATTGCGTTTGTGTCCGTGTGTGTATACATGTCATGTATAAATAGATTTTATATATATGTTTGAGTATGTGCACGTTGTATGGAGAACCCTGAGGCACTTGAAATTCATTTTGTGCAAAGTGAAAACTAATTTTGTTCAATCATGTGTCATTCCACGACAAATTATTTCTGCTATTAAATTGTTATCTAAGTATTCATTTTTTTATTAATCCCAACAATTTTTCTCATTATCATAAACCAAATAAAATTCATCGCTCAAAACTCCATATTGCAATGAATAACTTATCTGATGATAATCCTCCAATATTGAATATGAATCAAATGGCACAGAGAAATTAGTTGTTCTGTTGACAATGGTAAATGAATATCCATTTGGCTTAAGCACGATGATCCCGCCACATGACAATTATACATATTCACATATATATATATATATATATATATATACCCATAAATGATGTCTGCAATGAAATAGTCACAGTGGATAAATATTGTCAGTATTTTATCTCTCTACTCACGCGATAATTTCTACTCAACACTTTAACATTCAAATCGCTCGCGCATCAATATTTATTGCGCGATATAGTTTATAAATGAATAAAATTGTCGAACAGGTTTCGTAGCACATAATGAGTATGTAATGATGTGAATTTCGATCAATCCACGAGTTATTGATGATTCAATGTGCATCTTGTTAAGACAACAAATAATCTATCGATTCGATCAATAAAACTCAGCTACAATGGGAAACACTGAAAACTCATTTACATGGTGATGTCGAGAAATCAGACATTTAGCAGAAATTTCCATTAAAAAAACCAATCAACTCAATATTTGATGAATATAATCAAGCACTATTCGTTAGAAGTTTATGAAAGAATTAATTACCATTTCAATAACCCATCGAAAATTTGAATAAAATTCATTACATATTCGGCAAATTATTAATTATTTACTACACCAACCAATGTTCCAAGCCTCATAGCTTATCCTCATATTGAATATCATCACATGAATTTGTCTCGAAATCCACTTCAGACAACGACTAAACTGTCGAACAATTATTTCGCCGCCATTCTACATCTAAGCACGCCATCAACGATAATTACATAACAGAGTTCTCTTTCAAATCATCGCTCAGGTATTTTTCCCAAGAGCAAATTTAATAAATATACCTAATTTCACGTGTCTTCTGCCAAATAAATAAATATATTGCAAAGAAATGTTTCCCAGCATGCATCAAGCACGTGAAATGTAATCTCAGCATCACTTCCTCTCTCGCTCTCATCTTTTCATGTCGGCGATAGCTCTCAAGTGCACTCAAGTAAAGTTGCTCGACGACTGAGCTCAACCTGTATATATCTGTATACATGTTTCGTTACACACCATATAGATGTATATATATAAAATATATGGCGTTAGATCCAAGCGTAATTCATTGTCTCAGCGCGCACCCTCGACGTCATTCGAGTGTCGATGGGAGGTCGATTCCTCGTTGTCTCGCGTCTGAGTAACTATACCAGAGACTTGCACGACGCTCCACACGAGTGGTTGTAGTGTGCACAACTATTGCGGATAATAGAACGAGGGGGAAGAATGGGTGGGTAGAGCGGAGGGTGAGAGGAAAAGAGAAAGAGTACCAATGCAACACCACTTCGTCCACGTTAAATTGGCAGTCTGTACGTGCGACGAAAGAAAATATAGGAAAGACGTATATACAACGTCCATATATATTATATCCATGTTTAAACACCTATACATATGTGCGGGTGTGTGTGTGGGTGTGTGTGCGCGTACATGTGTATAGACAATCGATTGGTTCGGTTTGGAGTGTTGAAACCACGATGGCAAATTGTCGAATAGGAGAGTATGCTTCCAAGCAATTTATTTCATCACGATGAGAGCCAACTACGTGATATTTGCGAATAACATGCGCAAGAAAGAAATCAAATTTGATGATATTCATACATACTCCAACTTTCGCGGCGTACTTTTTACAGATATGTTTACATCTTACTTGATTCAATATGTGTAATAATATAGGCAGAAAGAGAAAGGAACAATATTGATTGTCCGCGAAGAAACCACATGTATACACTTTTAAATGTGTATGTTTTAATGGGGATTAATAATCGTGTCATCGTATTTCAGGGGTGCACACCACATTATGTACATCAATTTCTATTCAACGATCTATCATGAAATTTATTTGTATATCAACAAAAAAATTATACCTGAATGAAGAATTTCAGAATGTCTCTTTAACTAATGCCACTTACAATAATTCAATTAGTGTGAATTGCATAATCTATTTTTCAAATACATACATTCATTTTCATTGATTACGTCAGTTCTTGTTTGCCGTTGTTACGAATATGAACTGTTCATAAAATTGGGATGTTGTTGATAACTACAATAATTAATTACGAAAGATAGTGGAAAATGATGGCGACATAAATGATAAAACTAATATGCGAAGAGAAGATAATTCAAATTTAATATATCCCATCCATATTATATTACGTAAAAATTCGGAATGAATAATCACTACTACCATATTGATTCTTCTCATATAACTATGCATTCACACGGATAAACATGACATCACATTTTTTCCCACCAAAATGATGTAAAAAAAAAAAAAAATAGCAATTTTTCGGAAGATATTTCGCTAACAAGTTTTCGCGCTCTATTTAGCTCGGGGACGATTTAGTTTTCGTAGAATGGGATAGACGGAGAGGATGAGAATAGAAATACAACAGCACAGACAAAGACCATGATATGACGATGGGATGGCGAGTATATAAAAATAACAAAAAAGACCATGCACTTTGCCATTGGCTGATATTTGAAACACCAAGCCAAAATTCGCATTGGTCAATCGAATAACATCAAAGGAGCGGCTATCAGAGTATGGTGTTCAATTCAATACACTCGCGATCTCTCCATGCATGTTATGTAGTTGTGCTCGCGGGTTTTTTTTTCTATCCTCATCTTCTATTCGCCCACTCGTTGGTCAATATCTACAGAACTCGTTTGGTGAACTTTGCATAGAATCTATGATTCAACAGTTTAAAATCGTGAAAATATTAATAGACTCATCACACCGTTATGAGTCTATTTTTGCATAAACATCTATTCATTTCCCAGCGTATAAATATTTCAGATTGAGCTTGACTTCATCTATTCATTCTACCATACTCTCACGCAATCTCCAATTTCGCATAGGTATTCGCACACATCATCGTACGTTCTACATTCCATATAAATGTGACATAGAGATTAATGTAGTGAAATTTGGGCCAGTAATTTTGGACTAAATACATGTTTGCGGTTGTGGGGTTGAATATGATTCGATAACTGGGCACTGCTGCGGTTACACTATCAACCTCAGAAGTGATAGAATATTAGAAACTCGTGAATGTCACGCAAAATATGTCCCACTCCTTTGATATACACACACATAAACTTGAACGCATATACGTTAAATTTAATTCCAATGTGAGTCGTATATAGACTACCGATTTAATACTCATTCACGAATACAGAATAGCGAACCGCACAAACCTCTCTCGCAACCACGAAAAATAACGCAGCGGTGCGGTGATAGTGGTGATACTCCTTTAGTTTACTTGCACAAATAACAGTGAGCGGCTCTATGGACACTTGTCATTCACCACATTACAATTATGCACTGCATAGAAGGAAAGTGGAATAAAATGACCATTCCTATAATTTTTGGTAGTCATTATTCTACACCATAATAATCTATCAGCAACATTTCCAATAGAATAGGCATTTCTAATTTACCTCACGCACAAGATAGGCTAAATTTTCATGAATGATGTAGTCTGCAATTTATTGTTGCTTTCAACCAGACTGTTCATACAGTAGAATTGTGCCATGATAAAAATAAATATATTGTTGACAATTAAAACAACAACAATATATGTAAAAACCGTAACATAATATAATTTTAATGATCGTCATTAATAAAAGTGGAAGTCTGAAATAAATGCGGAATAAAACGTAAGAGGAAGAAAAAAAAATTTAATTATTCCCGCAAAGAAACGCTGATAGATCATTATGAAAAAAAAAATGGTTTGTTTGCACCCATTTCGTTTCAATGATCCCAAAGGAAGTTGAAGGAAACAATTGCGTCTAGAAATGAGAACAATAAAGATACTTGTGATGGTTTTTCTTTGTCTTCCATACGTCATTATACATAGAATGGTTTCCTCCTATTTTCAATTGAGGAGACATTCATGAGGACGTAATCAGTGGTATTCATAACTAAACATTTTTCAACGTAGGGAATTAAGTTTCACTGAGTCTAAATCAAACACACTGTATTTCTACAATAGCTCCACCAAAACTAAAATCCAAATTGCTATAAAAAAGTTAAAGCCAAAACAGCAACAAATTCTCCATATTTTTTATTTTCATTCCGCCCAAGTTGACTTGCTAGTTTGTCAAACGTAACTGTATGTCATTCTATTATATGCATCTCAGCAATTCCATCTAGGCGGTCAAAATCAATGACTTGGCATTGTCTTGTTAAATGCCTCCTACGAGAACTTGACAATACTAAAGTGCACAAATCGACACATATGTATATATATATATATATATGAATGAGAGCCCAATTAAACAACGACGTATACTGACGCCATTATACACTCGTCCCGTAACATGTCAACTCGGTTTTATTTTTTAATTTCTCACACGTTTTCCACGGCGTAGAAATATATTACAAGGGTCATACACAGATGAAAGAGGAAATGAGAGTGAGAATAATTTTCACGCATATTTTCATAACCCACTTACAGTTGATGATGTCTGGCGTTAGTATCCGTACTCGTGTAATAGGTTTGGAGTCCTTCGGTCCCCACTGCAAAAATAAAAAGATAAAGAAATGCGATTAGAGTAAACATAAAACTTGACGGAAGAATGACATAATCACTGAATTATCATATGAAGGAACGAATAATTAATTTCATAGATAATCACAGCTAGTTTTCATACTTATGTTTGACACTGGGAACAATTAATTCAATGAAAATAAATTATAACCAATAACAGATGGCCAGCATATAATACAGTATCTACTGGTCGATAACTACTAATACTGTTTCAATATAGAAAAATAAAATAGAAAAAATTGATTATGACATGAAACTAAGAATGATTGGATAAAGCTGTTCCTTAAACCCTGAACAATCTATTCAAATTTCATGAATGGTGAAATAGAAAAAAACATTCGTTGTTTCGTATTGCAATAACGATCAAGTTCGAATGTACTCTTTCGGACTGAAATTGTATACTGGGTAATCTGTAACTATTGAGCAACGAATCCTCCTCATCAAAACATCTGTATCGCTCCACCAAAGGGTACACTTTTCATCAAAAAGTTAGTAGTTGTTTAATCATTTTGGTTTGTTCGTCAGTTTTATCGATTCTTCTTGTCCATTCATTTTCGTAACGTATCAACCATGAAATATAAATCAGTAGAAAGATAAATATAGCGTATTCATATACTGGAAAAAAAGGTATTTAAGGTATTTATGATCCACATGAAAGCAAAGACAATTTCGAATTTTGCCTTGCGTAGTTAGAGATAAATAATGTTTCCGCGTGACTTCAAATTATGAAATTTAGCTTCAAATGCATAATACAAAATCGATCCGTGAATCATATTATACAATAAATGTCTGTTGACTTTTATTATATGTTTTATAGTACATATCTGTAACTAGAATATGATGGAAAAAATTGAGAGAAATAATTCCTCGAAAAGAAAGAAAGAATAGCGAATTTTCCCAACATCTCATTTCTTTTGGTACTCATACTACGGAGATAAATATTGATGAACAATAAAACTCGGATCGATTCAGATGTTATTGTGAGCAAATCTCTATCTCTAGTGAATGATCGATTCTGAGAATCAATGGTTGAATAATTTTATCAGCAATAAACAAATATGCCTAGGTATTAGGTGTTTAGAAAGATGCGAAAGATCGTACGTGCTTCCTTCAATTATTACCGCCAGAATGGGCAACTCTATCATTGCCATTATTAACTTCGGTTGTATATATTGCTTTAGAGTAACTTTCGTATCTCGCATTTTCGCTCTTTTTTTTCCCAATTCTATTCTTCTTCTTTCCTGTTTTTCTTTTTCACTTCAATTTTCTTCGACCATCCCTCGCCGCTTGTTCCATACTACGGGGATTGAGTTCTCACATGTGAGGCAACGTGATTTTCTTCTCCTATATACGATCGAAAAACGATTTCGCACTAATCCTGTTATATTGGTGAAAATGAAGAGCGATTGTACTATCGCATTGGATTTATCATCTCTTAAATTTCCGTATAAATGTGACTAGTACACAGTTGGATGAATTCGTATTGTATATAAGGATTTCTTATTCGTGAGCATTATTCGTGAGAGTCTATATTCGAATATACATCCTCGTTGACTAACTTCATGTATACTTGGTGTTTATTCGGAATTTTAATCAGTGATGTCGTTGCTTCTTCCACATAAATTCTTATTTTTATGTCATATTTTTCTCCTTCTCTGCATTTTATTTGAAGCGTGAAATGATGTTTATTTGAATTTCTGTTGGTTCAACAAATTCGTGACACTCACTCAGTTCAACTCATTCGCCGTCTCACTCGCTCATCACGTCGACTTTTTTTTTCTTTTTTTTTTTTCGTGTCTTACCGATTCTCTCTCTACCATTCCTATTGCGAAAAATCTCAAGATAAAATTGTTATCCACAATGGTGACTCGTCAGAAGTGGAGCCGAAGGACACAAGAAGCGTGGAGAAAAAAAATATACAATGAATATTTACAAACGAAGATGATATAAATGTGCATATAGAACTGAAAAAAAAAAAATAAATAAATGAATAAACAAAAAAAACACGAAGAAAAAATAAGAGAATGAACTGCTCGGAGAAACATATTAATCCTAGTTTGCAATCGAGTGCAAATCTTTTCCGTTCATCTATCATACAAAAGACTTAGTGACAAACAAATCATAAACTTATAGCAAAAATGGAAAAACTACTAGTTCAATTATTCAAGTGGAAAGTTGATAAAAAAGAATTTCAATTATTCTGAGAGCCTTTATATGTTGAGATAAAAATACAGAATGCACGAAAAAATTCTCTCCAACATTCTGCGGTTTCTCTCAGTCCCACATCTCTCGTTTTTCTCTTTTTTTTTCTATTTCTCCCTTCTTTTTTTGCAGTATATACATATATAGAGAACAAGAACGTGTCAGTGTGCACGTGCCTTTGACTTTGCAACCGGAAATACGAGCCTTGAACGATGCGCGGCCATCCAACAGAAATACGCGCAAGCACAAACGCGTGCAAACGTGTATGTGTCTGTGACAGTAGTGTGGGGAAGAAAGATATCGAATTCCACCACTGCAAAAGACTGAACGTCTCTGCAACTTCAGAAACGTATTTGAAGGACATGAAAAAATGTCTGTGTCAAAATAAAGTCTACACGTTTTAAGACCATGGAAATTCTGAGAATCCAAACGAATAATAGTAAAGTAGAGGAAAAAAATTTGTAAATAAGTTTATAGAATGAAAATGAAATATGTCCATACTTTAGAATATTGTTATCGTATTTATGAATTACTAACTGCTATTTTGAATGTTAATCCCCAGCATTTCCTTCATTCTATCATTTTAGACGCATTCGCTATTTTTCACGCACCCTTATTATATCGTCACGTTTAACCCCTCATTATTTGCCCATATTTCTCCATACACCTTCGTATACCTCGGCGCACTTACTTGTTGATTCCAATTACCATTTTCTAACCTTCCAAGAGAAATGTGATGTTCTCTTACTCCATCGAACGCCAACAAAACTTAAGATGTAACATGCGTTTGTACAACTAAGAGAATTCTTGCAAGAAATATAGCCAGACTCCTCTGTTTTCTAGGTTCTCAACTGATAAACATGTTATTTCAATTATTTTTATGCTTCACGTCAAATTTACGATTCACGTCAAATTAATATTGGTGATTGGAGTAGTAGTCAAGTGAGATGAATGGCGCATGAAAAAATGAAAACTTCATTCGCCAAGTTTGAAGATGAAAATAGAATTTCCGAAATATCGTATTTTGAAAAAAGGTTCAGCTATGTCACAAGCTGTGCCGTTGCACTCTTTTGTTTCTACATTGATACAACAATCAACGAAAACTTTCGTCTAACATTGAACCGAAAGGCAGACAACCAACTCTCCCATTGAATTTATTTTATTTCAAGGAGAAATAAAATTTTCACTGTTACAATTCTTTTTCACTCGTTGGAGAAGAAAAAATAAAAAAATAAAAAAGCGATTTCGCCACCGAGTCTCTCCTTACCTCAATGTCTCTATCACAATCTATTCCGCAGATTGTCTATACAGTCTCTCAAGTTTTACGTCCCTCCGGGATATTATTCTACTCCTCTACCCTTTCCTACCACGTTTCTTCACGTGAATATAAGGCTAAATCGTAAATTGTCATAGACATTGAAGGGAATATAAGCTGAGCAAAGACTTCTTAACAACGTTTTTCCCTTTGACTCTTTCATTTATTTAACTTTTCTGAGGTAAAAGATGAGATTAATGGTCTCTTTCGTTCTTCACTATAATTAGAGGGCCTTATAATTTTTTCATTTTCATCGCAATAAGAATGAAAAGAGAAAAGAGGAAAAAAAAATCAGCACTAATTGGAATTTTTTATAATTCGTGTTATTTTCTTCTCCTTTTTTTCATTATTTTCTTTTATTTCAAAACAATTGATAAAGTGTTGAGACCGCGTGCGCATGAAGAGATTCGTGAGAGAGAGTTGGAGCGAAAATTCACAAGTCCAAAAGGCTTTCCTCTGTTGTAACGATATACGTGTGTATAATAGTTAGGGGTTACAAAACTAAGTTTTGAATGAGCAAAAGAAGTGTGAACCTCCTCTGGTGATCCATAGTCGCAAGTATAATAATATAATTCTGGTACGTGTGGCTCTCTCATAATATGGAAGCGAGGTCTGCTCACATTTTCAATGACAAAGGATGCAGCCAGGAATGCACATGAAGGACTTCGCCACATTTTGAAACTAGAGTTTAGTGCACACGACAATAATGATACACATAACCCCATATCCTTTTGAATCTCATGTAAAACAAGAGAAAAATTTATACATGTTAAACATCCTGTCGCACTTGGAGTTCTAATTTTTTTTCTCGAAATTCCAAAAGGAATTGCATAAATTCTGAATCAATACTATCGTTATTGTTCTAACGAAAAATGGGAGGGGAAGAGCTAACGATTCTTTCGTTTGGCCATGTGCTCTGCATCAAATTATATATGAACAAGGGTGTTATAGAGTTTAATATCTTTTCTGTAACATGAGCCACTCTTACGTGACTAACCAAGTGGATTTACGACCGTGCCTTGCGAGAATACCTAAAACAGAAAAGTCTCGACATGAGGATTCGGTTTCCTGGCACAGTGATAACCTTCCAAGCCCCATTTTTTTTCTCCCTACATTTTTCTCCAGCCCCTATCTACCTAACAACAGCGTGAAGGAAAACTCCCCGCAACCATTAAATTTTGTACCACGACAGTTTGTCCCTACGAAATACTCAAGAAAAAAAAATTAATTTTCTTTGTAGGATGTGACAAGAGGACAGCGAGATTGTGTTGAATAAAAAGCTGATAAAGAGTGCAGATGCACATAAACTTTTGGCTTATTGTTGTCAGTAAATGTTTCTAATTCAGAAATAAATTATCAGAATATTTTGATATATACTGCGTTATCGAAAAAACATAAGACTCGAATATAAATTTTAAAATGCGCAGTCAGAAGAAATTTCTCCGATTTTTTTCCATTTTCATTTTTAACTTGTATGAAGTACGAAGACAAGAGGAACTATTTATAGTTCTGATTTCAAGATGTATATATGTACATATATAAGTAAATTTATATTTTACGCATATTCAACGGAAGCAGGCAGGAAATTTCTATTACTGAAACCTCTCATGTTTCAATTCATGGTAAAATATTCTCAACGCTCTTGAATGACCCTGAACTTAAATAACCCCAAACCCAAATTTGACGAAGCAGCTGCTCCCTGACGATGCCTTGCACAATCCAGGGAAGGCCAAACTGGTCTTACCTAAATATAGATAAGGAGTAGAATTGTAATTCAGTATTTTGAAGTTCAAAATTGACTCACACAATACTGATATGGAAATAGTAGAATCGGAAATGCTCAACGCATGCAAAGATCGACACTAATTAAATATTCATCTATCCGATTGAAATATGAGATTGAAAATCCCATTTAGATCATGAATATTCATTATGGCCACAGATCTTCATTGTACCCTTACAAGTATATATAGCGTCGACATAACGGAAAATGACACTATAGTTTACAAAGGGATTGGCAAAATGTGTGGTGCAGAGTGCAACCTCTAGAGCACCCTTCTACAGAGACTTGGCATCGGTATTTAGACTCCGGACATAAGAAATAAAAGATGAAATTGTTGGTGCAATAGTAGTATAAACGAGACGTGAACGAACTACGTTTGGTGGAATTCCCGCAAAAGTGGGATAAACCTCCCGAGCTTTTGGACATTAAGGTATTAACGCGAAAGAACCAAAAATACGCGGACTATTGAGAAATATGTAGAAAGATCTCATTTCTATATGCAATGTTAGGAATTTCACGAGTTATTGTTTATAAAATGAACGATAATTTCTTCTTTTCTCAAGAAGAATATTATCTTCATTTCAAGACGTCGTGAAAGATAGCTTTTCACTTCACAAAGGTTCGTCAATGATTAAACTTTTTTTCGCATCTTATATTTTACATTGGAAGCGGATAATTTACTTCTGATCCTTATTGAACAATAGTATAACGAATATAGAAACATGTGTTTCTATATTCGTTTCATAGATGTTGATCATTGACCTAAGATTTTTTCATTCGTTTTGACCCCAATCCATATTAAATTATGTTTGTGTTGAAGTAAGTTTGATAGTAATGAATTCCTATTAAATCACCAATATGTAAATATATTATCGAATAAAATTAATAAAAAACTGAATATTTATTGAATTTCATCAAAAATTTCGTCTCAATCCCTATTGTCTGCTTTTACCAATACCTACATACATACACACTAACAAACCCTGTCTGATATTTTCACTACCCTTCTCGATTTTACATTCATCCCGATCGTCGTAAGAAGAAAAGGTTCCACTGCATTTACTCTTTCTACTGAAAATCCCATCAAAATGCATTTCCTAATTTAATTTTGCGGTCAACCTAACTTTTTATCTACTGTGCACATGGACCAATTTCCCAGTTGGCCAATTCGTCAATCTCTTTCACCATACTAATCACTCATTAAAAGCATTCGGCACCGATATTTTAGACATTATTGACCAAACCCAACTTGTTGATCTCACACCATACCACATAATTATCATCAAAGAAATTCGCAGTGGCAGCCGTGAAATGCTTGGCGCAACTATTATTTGCATGCAGAACTGAGAAAGAAAAGGTATATGCAGTAGCGCATAACACCCAAGCCACGTTTCGCCCACCGAGAAAATATAGGAAAGTCGTAAACTCGATGAACAATGGCTTGAATTTTGTGCAAGGAGCCTATACTTATTTACCCCTGTAAACATATATAAAGAGACAGAGATGGCGAGACGAAAAAGATGAGGTAAAAAGGAAATAGGCCCCAAGGTTCCATAAACAATCATGAATGTTTATTTGCGTCGTGCATAAATTCATTCGTGTCAACGAGGGAAAGTTTATGCCCTACGCCTGGGCCCTTATGCCGCCAAACCAGCGCGTGCCGACGTTCACCGTCTATGTTGTATTTAATAATTTCCTTCAGGCACAATAGTTGTGAAATCTATTGCTTTGTCTCGAGCATAAATTATTTTTGCTGCATTATCAAATTTTCGAGAAACCTCTCGCTATAAGAGATGAATTGTCGTATATACAAAATTATTTTTCATCTCTTTGGTACTAATATATAACAGTCAATTACTTACACATTTTATATTACGAGACTTGTATGATCTACGCATTTCGCGTTGCCGGAGACACTTGAAAGTATAAAAAGGTATAAGATGGTTCGCATGAAAACTGAATATACTGTCGCGAGGAATAATAAATGAAAAACTGTCTGGGATACAGTACGGGACTGAGACAAAAGAAATGGGTAGTCACATTATTCTATGAAGGAATGTTTAATCCCAAAAAGAAAATTGGAAACAAAAATTATTCTACAGCATAATATTAAACGAACGCTGATGAAAATAAACGAGAATAATGAATTCGTATCAATGAATAAATATGTGCAATGATAAATATGTGTCGCTGGGGAAAAATTTCAGGTATTGCAGAAAATAGTTTCAATGGCACGAGCAATTCCACATTTCTCCAGTCGACCTGGCATACACAATACCATATGGAACCCAAACACATGGATAAAAAGAAAGTATATACATTCTAACGAAACATCTGCGACGCACTGAAAATAATAGAGCGAGACACCTATACATAAATGCATGAGCCAAGCAGCTTGTAAGAGTTTTCTAAAGAGGCGTAGCAATCTCTTGAGAGGGAAATCCCAACGATACTCAACAATGGTTTGGATGCATGTTCTTATACCTGTCAAGATTTGTAAATAGAAATGACGCAGAGCAATCAGAAAACTTATCCGCTTCGATTTGCACTGACTATGAGGACAATATTAGACACAGGTATACGAAAAAAAAAAAAAAAAAATACACAACCGTCGTAAATTCTTCCCTCATATTCCTCAGATTCACTCTATGGTTTTATTGAAGATCAATAGACGGAAAGTTATCCAAGAGATAACAGCTTGTAATATTGTGAAAGATATTTTTCGATGTTAGTTCATATGTCGCAGTTGAATGTGTGATGCACGTAAACTGCCAAGTCTGTTGTCGTGGTAGACCCGCATCTCACTCTGAAATTTATTCGTCCACGTAATGCGCGGTTGGGACTGCTAGACTTCCATTTGCCTTCCATTCTACTCTCTAGCATTCTCTCTCTTTCGTGTCAGTCTTCGTATGTGATATGCAAACTCCGTGATGCATTTAATGCATACGGCATCACCATTGAAGCACAGAATGCTAGTGTTACATGAAACAGAAGTTCCTCATTCTTAATCGCCAATTGGACATTTTGATTCCACGATGGTTACTTCCACTCCTGCGAAACTATACGCAATTCTTCAACAAAATGCAATACTTTCGACCCGATAGAAAAAAAAAAAAATTGAAAACGGAAGAGCGCGCGGTTTTGAGTGCGATTTTTCAACAAAAGAACAGTCCAAGAACCAATAATTCGATCGCAAATGGTTTTTATTCACGGAATGGTCAGTTTCTTGTCGTCCTCACGTATTAAAATCTGCTGCTGGTTCAGATAACATATATATGCATATACTTATACTTAGATAATTTGGAACTTCTATAATACTATGCAATGCCAACTCCAAGATCACGTGTCTAAAGTTCAATCTATAATGTCAATCAATTTATGGAAAGTTTTTACGCCATTTCTGATATCACAATGTGATCAGTCTTTGAATGGAAAGCCATGCGATTTCAAATACATTGCATGGAATTATCCGCAGATGACTTGAGATAAATTCGCGTGATATGAAAGATTCCCCATAAAAAAGTAATAAATGAAATATTGAAAAATCCTGAGTGTATGAAATTATTCCTCTGTAGTATACTTCCAATGAATATAAAAATCCGTCAACAAAACTAATAGACAAGAATATTTAATGACTCGTATGTTGATACTAGGGATTCTCGTTATTGTTCGATATTGTAGTACCTGCCGCATACTTTACATGAGGTATATCTTCGCTCAGCTTGTACTACGATCCATTGTTCAAATTATGCTCCCTCTTGAATAGAAAATGAAAGATCGTTTCGAACAATACAACTTTTCTTTCAGCAAAGACGCTACATTTCAGGATATTTACATTAATATACGCGAACTCATTTTCCAAGGCAGAGGTGTGTTATTATTGAAAATTCACTATCAAGAATAATGTTCGAAATTTTAATAAAGTTGTTAGACTGCATCATGCATAAAACTCTGATGTGAGAATCTATACCTTTATCTGATCCAATTTCTGATACCTGAAATACATTCTGTATATATTGTGGAGATAGTAGGACGATAAGATAAAAATTTCATATCAATTCAATAATGTTTTTGAATTTTCCCTTCACTAGTAATATTAACACTGGAACCACATGGACAATTCGAATTTACTACTTACTAAACAAAAGAAATAAAAATTGGTGTAATGTTATATCGTCTATCATTCTGAAGCGCACAATGAGGAATTTTTCAAGTGAAAATATATCGGTATACAGAAAAATGAACAGACTAATCAATAGATAAGCAAGATTGTTGATTTTATAAGGGCGCATGCACAAGATACACGCAACTATCAAACTTGAGAATTCACTCGTTGAGAACTTGCTGACATTCAAATTCATACTATGATGAGTTCAACATAATATTGAGTTTATGAAACTACATAGTTAGAACCGACACTGGCAACTCGATCCAATTATAAATATACTGAAGAATTGAAGAATAATAAATGGGAATCTTGAGGATTGGTTTCTACTGCTATAGCAGTAGTAAAAACAACAACACGTATAATCAACTTGCATAACCCAAATTCATAGTTGGGGTTCAAGTACCAAACTAAGTTTCAAGATAAGCGTCTGACGCCACAATACATGGGCTGAGCCCGCTCTTCCTACTTTTCATCACATTGATGAGAAAGCTAATGGTTAAAGCTGAAATTTGACTAAGCCCTAGTGGTCTTGTGTTTCGTTTTGTTTGGTCCTACGTTTTTTTTAGTTTTAGTAACACTTCGTTCATCAGAGGATTCGGAGTTTGCAATTTTTTTCTTGTAGGTAATAAGAAGGGACGATCACTATGAATACTTTATCGTAACACAATTTCTCCCATTTGAAATATTGTTCAATAATTAATTCATGATGAAAATCTAAGATCCCGATTGAGGACCAAACATTTTCAAATCATTGTATAATACAGTAAAACCTCTTCTTGTTACGATTTTTAGAACCGAGGTGAAATCGTGAGAAGCAGTAAAAATATTAGACAGAGCGTGTTTTGGGCGCGGAAGGGTTTATTTGTGCGAATATATGCAGGTGTTAGTGAAAGCAGGGAGAATGAATCTGATCAAATTTTTTATAGATTTTGATCATTAATTGACCTAAAATAACTCCGAATCAATTTGAAATATGTGCAAATATGCACACTACAAACTCGATAAGTAAAAAAAGCTTCAGATAGTCAGACCTATATTTTTTCAATTAAGTACTGACGAGAGGTCGTAAAAATGGTAAAATTCATAGCATCGTGAGGTCTTAAGGAGAAGTTTCACTGTAATTAGGTCTGATTTGCTGTGTCAAAAGATGTGATAATTATCGATAATTCAGGGGGTGGTGAGGCTAGAAACTACAGTTCTTACTACAGTTATGGTATGAGTGAAGGGTAACCAGGTATTGAGGAAGAGTGAAATTGCGCATAAAGGCGTCTACCACTACTCTCGAGAGTATAGTCGAGTCAACGATGATGTTACACTAGGTATATCATATCCAGGTTGGCCCCACCCACGGAAAACCGTCCGAACCACCAAAGGGTCGATTTCCCCTCCCACACTGAAACACCTACTGGGGTGCAATAAGCACAATGAACTGTGCAATAACCATTCCCCGTTAGTTTACCGTCCCATATCATGCTGTTGAGCTATTTTTATTGCGTCATAACGCTGAAAAACATTTTTCATTTGAAATCTCCAAGATCGAGACACTGATGCTACTATGCGCTCACCCACCGCTGCCATCATCCAGATGTCTCTTACTATCATATAGATCTTGAAATGGAAAAAAATAATGAAGAAAACAGCCGCGCTAGACACACCTTGGCTAATGGATAATATTGGAAAACTTTTGGAATGAAAAGTTTCAGTGAGATACGGCTACTGATATCTTTCTATCCTTTTCGTTCGCCATACTTATAGGTATGCAACAGAAATTTGAAATGAAGTTGAATCATTATTCATTTAAATTTTTCTGCCTTTTCCGTTACTTTGCTTTATTCTACTAATCGAATTCATCAACCATCTTGATGCACAAGAATGCTCGACATTGAATTTTAAAGTTAAGATAAAAAAAATAAGAAGAATATTCTATCATGCATATAAATATTTTACGATAGCGTTAAAAGTTGGATGATAAATAAGTCACGAAAGTACTAACTTTTTCACGTTGATGCACACTGTACATCAGTGAGATGTGTGAGTGGTGGTGTGGGAAGGTGTTACGAGAGTACAGACGTAAATTTTGCATCCAAGTCCCGATGGATTCAAAGCTGCGATGGGAAACGATGTTCAATGTACATCTGGATTCGATATACAGTAGATTGAAATGAGATAGAAAAATATCACGAATACCAACAGAAATATCATGGATCGATAATATTTGCGATAACTTTATAATGAAATCAACAATCAATCGAAGACCATTTATACGTGTATATTACTAGATAATGGATGCGATGGGCGTTGTGTAAAAACGTCTCATCATGATCGAAAATAGGCCACCTTCAAACAGACTGTAAAAAAATCCAGTGGAAACGAGAGTCAGTCACATATACTGATCAAACAAATTCGTCTCCAACTCATTTCCAGAGGTACATTATCCCATCTGCTGGATAGCCTCACATGACTGACAAGATTGTAATCAATATCTCAAAACTAGAATACATAACGTTAGCATTTCCAGACTTTATCATCAGTCTATTAGTTGTTTGCTTGTGCCTATCACTGACCGTGCAGTCTTTAGCGAGACCGAACGGAACAAGTAAAAATTCGGTACGTAGTAAGTCAGTATGAGAGCACCGATTAATTACCATCTCAGTTAAAATTCAACATCCGTCTAGGGCCGGAAATTACAATTATGCACTGGTGTGAAATAGTACAGGATGAGTTACTATTTACCAAGAGTTTCTCACTGAAACTCAGTAAATTATCCTACTTCGAGCATTTCTACGCCGGGATCACACGACTATTTTACTTCTGATTGAAGAATTTCTATATCAGAGTTAAATAACCATACCGATAAAATTAATTTTTGGAAGGGCGGATATACTAATAAACGAAACGACGAGGATTTGTGAAGCCGACCCGTCATAGCTATCCCCAATAAAAAATTGAACATGATTGGTTTTCATATATAAATAGTTATGGTATGTTATTCAAAGACAATGAGTGAGCCCCGTAATTTTTACAACCATAGTCATAATTCACCATCAGAGTCAGTCAAAAGTTTCAATGCAAGCACGTGATAAACTCCCGGAAGTATCCTTATGACATTCAGAGAAGTTAAAGTCAAGTTGTGAAATTGTACTTTTTACTAAGTATTCAGCTGAAACAATTTGCACCATGTGTTTGGTTTCACTACATGACAAAAGCAGAAATATCGAGCTTCACGTTCCGACAATAAAAAAAATAATAATGGGATAGCAAGAACGAAAAAGGGAAGGGGAGAAAATCCGTGGCATCGTGAGGTAGAAAAGAGATTTCGTGACGGCTGAAAAGGGGCGTAATAAAAATCTGACGAACGACTTTTACGCGTGCAACCGTCGTTTCGTCCATCGAGCTTAAATCTGGAATCTCAGTAAGAATGCGCTCTATAACAAAACGAAAAAACAGAAAAAGGAAGGAAAATAAAAGAATTTATACATATGAAAATTCCGGGATATTAATAGGAACGTTGATGTTGCGTTATTTCAACATACCAATCAAAATGCATATCACAAGATGCGATATTCTGATGGGGAACCTTTCAAGTTAGATATAGAAATCCGATGTCTCATTTCCATACACATATGTCTAATTCAAACACGAGCTTCACCTTTCGCTCATTCCTTACTCCCCATCGACTTATATTTCATTCTTCATCGTAATATGAGGCTCGCAAGCTGTTTAGTATTACCATTTTCGTAGTTTGACTGTGACATGGTAGTGTAAAAAAATTGTGCGAAATGTTTCCATGATCTTGGAATCCACCGAGAATCATCCAACATTTTCAGCTCAATCGCAATCATAGTTTTAATATAAATTCAGCATTAAAGAATCTTTGACACACTGTTATCATCATTGTCAAAAAAATAAGAGTGCTCAAAAGAATGGTATTGATAAAACCATCGAGGATTAACGAATTTGAACAAACAAAAGAATACAGTCCAAAAATAAATGAGTCAAAAGACATTCAAGTAAATTCCGGTAAAAAAAAAACATTTCCGATTCGATTGGCAGTATCTGCTGTATCATGGAGTTTCAACATTTTAGACTGGCTCGTTCAATTGATTATCATGTTGAAACAATAGGACAAATTCACTGCTTTGAACTACATTTCATCATGCAAGTCGATGATGCAGATAAAATGAGGCGAAAAATCGCAATTGGCTGATCTACTGAATGGATCCATCGCGATACCAACACAAAACATGATGTGAGTGATAAAAGTTTCATAAACAGTCACAACTATGAGAACAAAAAGATGAATTTACTGTGGAAACATTTTCCCAACAGTAACATTCTCCAATTATTCAAATTGAATGGTATCTTGAAAATTGGAATATGTCTCAAGAGTAATAAAGAGACACTTTATTTCTCAATTACCTGGGATCACAAGTGGCTATCACCAAGTGGTCGCGAACAAGTAGTATTTATATATATATATATATATATATATGCATTTAACATATATATTGAGTATGTCGAGTCTGTTCAACCTCCGGGGAAATTCTTACAATTGGTATTCTGTGAGCAACATCACCTAGTGAATGAAAGAAAAACGAAGGCAAAGCTAATGGGAAAGCTCGCCACCACTTTTCGGCTCATTTCCAACTTTTCCCACCTAAAACCTTTTTCAACACTTTGCAAGAGCGATCGGCAATCTGCGCTGCTGTCCTAACTTCTCTGTTTCTAACTTGTGCTCTTTTTATTTTCCACTTTTTGTCTTTTTTCCTCTATTTTTTCTCCACCAATTATTTTCATCCTTCACACGTCTATTGGGAAGTATGCAGAAGAAATACAACAGTACATCCATGTCAGTTACGTGGAAGCTCTGATATTGTATTGAAGTAGTTCGCGTACCAATCCAAGATTTTGAAAATAATAAGCTTTCCGCGTTTGGAATACATCGGTGGATACGCTCACAAGTTCCAAATCGATAGGGATGAACCGACAAATTAAATATATAAAGTGATACTTGAAAATTATTCAAATAACTCTTTGCATTCACTACAAACTCGCTCAAACGAGATTTTTTTACATTCTATATTATGCGCATGGTCACAAATTATGAAATTGTAGCATCAACTGCATTAATTTGTGTAAGATTAAATATAATACAAAAGTTTTTCCTTTTTCTTCTTACTATCTATCTCCATTCATTAGTTCTCAGGATAGAAAATAGGAGACCAAACAACGAAAATAATGAGTTGCAATGGTATCCCACAACAGTGATTATCCGTCTGTTAAATGCTTCCTCATATTCGAATTATAATCCCTCACATTTTTCAACTTCGATGCTAAATTGAGAAGATTATTCACAGATGCCTCAGGCTTTTCGAATATCGTTTGGCAATTGGAGCCTAACATATTCTTCTACTAATGCACACAATGAATTTGCAAAAGAGTATTCTGGACTACCGACATCTGCTTTCACGAAAGATGAATATTTTAGAGGCATTGCACGATGTGCTTGTGCTTATCTAGGGCGTACGTGTATTCCTGCGATAGGTACGTGCACTTTCGCGCATTCAACAATCTCATGGATGTAATCAGGAGTCATTTTTCACGACAATCGTCGCATATACCTTGTGTGAATGAAATTTATTTTCATCAGTTCAAATAAAACGCAACATGAATTACCAAATATCCTCCACCCCATTTTTGAATATAAAAGAAGATAATCATCAAAAAATGATGTGAAAGTGAAATTTTTAACAATTCGTTGGTGAAAGGTCATCTGTAGTGATGCAAAGTTTCACGATGGTTATTGTATTCTGTTTGTACAAAATACTGTCCATAGAGAACAACGATGTTCAATACGAATAGAACATCACTGAATATTGACGTAGCAGCTTTCACGGTGTAGCATCAGAACTATCAGCGGAATGAGTGAAGCTCTAGTACCAATTTCATTGAGGAGCTCCATGTTGATGATTCATATATGCACATTATACATTTTCAATACATTGAGTAGTATACATGACAGGGCAGGGATTTTCATGGGAATTGACAAAATAATATATGAATTACTTTACAGGAGACTTTGTCGCGCAAAATTCGCTTCTACTAACTAATTTAATGATCCTCTGCAACATTATCATGAACGTAAACAGCATCCACTATATATATGAGCACAAATGGAAAGCAAAGAAAATGACAAAAAAACAAAAGTGATTGATGAGTTCTATTACATTTGGAATAGTGGCATGAGCTAAAGGAGATGAACCAGTTTCGTTAGGAGTATCGAATATTCACATGCACATCACAATCGATTCGTCATCATACAAAAACAGTGTGCTCAATCTCGTTCAAGCCCATTAACCAATACATTCATCCATAAAATGGGTTACACTCCTTCCGAGTCTGTTTTTTATTTATTTTTCGTTTTGTTGACATTGTGAGTTTATTAGGTACGCACCTCCAATGCATACTCCTCTCAGGATTTCAAGCGGATGTACCCTAAAGAACGATGAGTTCACCGTCGTTGAGAGTTTCTCAACCGTATCTTTGTACAGTAAAACGCTAGATTTCATGAGAGATAAGGTCAAAAGAACGGACAATGAAAATGAGTACTAAATTTTTTTTCTCTATAATTTAAATGAAAATCCTCCCACAACATATTTTCATTAATCATCCAACTTTTTTCTTGTTGTTATTTTTGTGCCCAGTGAAAACTGCATGTTGCATATTAAAATTGTTCGAGGAGGATGTGTATGTTTTAACGTGATTCAAATTATTTGGTTGCAAATATTCCATGTTTGACCTATGATAACTCCGAATCAATTAAGAACAGTGAAAAAGTGAGAGAGTTGTCTCGAGGTAATCGGATGAGGAACATAATGCATATTTATTTTTATCGATGGGATGATTATTCATTCTCATTTGACACTTTAAATAATTGATGAAAAACTATAAAAAATTTCATAGATGTTGATTATTGACCTAAGATTTTTTCATTCGTTTTGACCCCAATCCATATTAAACTATGTTTTTGTTAAAGTACATTTGATAGTAATAAATCCCTATTAAATCACCAATATGTGAATATATTATCGAATGAAATCAATAATTTATTGAACATTAATTGAATTTTATCAAAAATTTCGTATCGCTCTCTTTTGTCTGCCTTTACCAATACGAAAATTCACCTCAACAGACCCAAGGCATGACCATGTTTAATATTTTCACTACCCCTCTCAATTTTACGTTGGTCCCGATTGTCATAAAAAAAGGTTGCACTGTACTGTGCTTTCATGCAAGACTTCGTCATGTATAATGTATACTCTGGTAACTCGTTCTTACTACACTTGGCCACGAAAATCCATTAATCTTGACGGTGAACGTGCCGCATTTCACCCACACAATAAAAGTTGAATTTTCGCTTCATTCTTATATATGATGTATATTACGAGAAATATTGAGAAGAGAAGTTCTTTTTGCTTAGTCCAACAAATAAAATTTAAATGACGGTGAATTGAAAATAGGGCGAGCCACCTACCTCACCACTTGCGAAGTTTATAAAGCCAAATATTTGTATTTAAGAATAAATATAATCATAACTAAATATATCAATATCAGTAAAATTTTCATTCAACAAATGAGATGAGTGAAATTAACTACTGGGCTGAATATAAAATGTTGACCCTCTCAAACATCTGAGGGAAAAATTTCTATTACACATATACATGTGCACAGTAGATTGATATGCGCATAATTGACGAATCGTTGGAGAATAAAAAGTCGCCGATGTTCCTTCGGAGTAGCAATCGAACTCTTGAAAATTTAAGTCTAAACTTTAATGAGACAACGTCGATCAAACTTTTTCTCTCTAAACTTCGAAGCGCTTTAATCATTTTTGTATATGAAAATATGTCGAACTTGCAATTGAACCAAGTCCATCTGCGGAGAAAAAGTCGAAAGATAACCGAAAAAAAAAGAAGAAATCACAGGTGTAATAGAATATATTGACAGGCGACAGGAATGAAGGAGACATGGAGTAACTATCTAATCAGTTTCTCATGTTTGGGTTAATCAATCAAAACTTATCCTTTCACATCACATCAATTATTCAGCACAACCACAAACCCTATTTATCACAACAGAAACATTGGCTACGAGTATATTTATAAGATCCCTGTTGTTTATATGAGAGAAGGGAACGCTTAATATCAAAGTTTTATTTGACGTAGTAATCAGGACAAGTATAAACGAAGATTTTGTCTTGTACCATTATAGATATCACTTTAATACCATATAATCTTTGCCTGATACGAAATTGAACGTTACTAAGTCGAACCTACATACTGCAGTGAAGAGAAGCGTGTGCACTTGTATCAATACAGATATTTTCAAAATACGATCAAGCCTCTCGAAACGATATATGTCGAATTGCCGCTCAATTGAACCAAATGTTAGCTAAGCGCACGAACAAAAGCATGGAAGGAAGATTAAATCAATTGAAGAACAGGTATCATGGGCAAATGGATTATGGTTTTCTGAATGGATTACATGATGTTAAAAAACTACGTTTAATTTTCGACGTGAACAGTGCACTTGGAAAATACGTCTTCTCTCGTTGGAAAATCTTTCAAGGCCGACGAGCGAAGTTATTTTTCTTCACAACTCATTATATTTTGCAACAACATTTGGTCGCCCCCCGAATTTTGGGTCGGAAAATACTGTACTCGGTTTTATTGCTTGGGGCACCAAGTCTTCCTTCCATTCTAAAACTTACAAAACCGATCATGCACCAAATGACAGGAATGTGTGAACCAAATGTTGTAACATTGTTAGTTTATAGTTCTACAAAAATATAAAATACGAAATGAATGTGATAGTAGAAGAGAATGTTTTTTTATAAAAACACTTTACAAATTCAGCATCTATAATTCTTAATGTTGGAACCTGTCCGCACAAAAAGTATTTTACCATTTCAATATCTATTTCATTCAAACACAATCACCTACTCATATGATTTTGGTGAAATAGATTAATTGACAATTGAAAAAATAAAAATAAAAATGAACTATCAAACGCGTATGTACGTCACTTATACTTCACTTATAATACTGGCTTGATGCCACATTTTTCATAATTATGCTGGAATAAATTCTCAATCGTGATTTTCAGTTACAATGCATGTGAACCGATAAAACAGTTTTGATTAGTGACTAAGTGCTCGTGTCAAATGTATACATCAGCGGTTTACACGCAGGTCTACAGATTATATACGCTATTCGCCGAATGTCTTTTGCTCTTTCTCTGTTCATTGCCACATTGGAGGTGGGGGATTAAATCGTTGCGAATAAATATAGCATTATGTCCCCAAAACACTCGGGGAATGGCTATCGCAGCAATGCAGTGGCTCAATTGAAACAGTTTGTATTTGGGCAATATATGTATCGGAGGAGTCAGCATTACAAGAGTAGGGGTTTAGTTTATCCCTCTATATAATATTACCTCATCAGCAAATTGCCGATTAATTGATCGTGATCGTAGGAAGCGCCATTAAACCTATAAACGGGATGAAACCGTCAACTATCGAGCCATTTATGCCACTTGGAATATACGACAAATATTAATTTAGATGTATGTATGAAAATGTATGGGCACACTATGGAACACCAAAGTCACATGACCGACTTTATCGCTGTGATTCATCAAGCATATAACAAAAACTACTGACACCCAAACCGGCCAGACGTATTGAAGAAACAAATTTCATGTCAAACCCCCGACCAACGCAAATATTTCCGTATAATTTACAACACAAACAACAACGATATGTATACGTTTCTGTCCGACTTTTTTTTTTCTATTTCGAATAAATTCGATTTGTAAACACAATTCTATATCGCTTCTTGGAGTTTATGTTACCCATTTGGAATAAATAAAACATGAGACTTCTCGATCTCAGGTTGCCTATTTGTCCGTGACAAAAAAAAAAGTAAATACACACGTCATGACTCAATAGCAGATAAAAAAAAATATTTTTGTTCATCATTGTTTCATGCAAAGAGTGATATTTGATATATTTGTAATATCATCATGAGTTTTTAAATATTCCTCCATGTCGTGGTTAAATGTCAACTTGTATCCCGTATCGGAATTGTTTGGACATTAATCTATTCCAATTATATTACCTACTCAAGGCCATTCAACGTAACACATCAATACTAAAAAAGAAAAATAATTTCCCTCCGGGAAAAAAAAAGTGAAAATGACCATTTCTCGCTTTAAAATAAATTGGTGATACTATCAGAATACCGAACCATATGAATATATCAATAAAGAAATATGCGAATGTCTATGAATAAAATGTGACACGTTGTAGCAAAAACATATCACTCACAGCGGATGCACGAAAATTTGACTCAAATATATCCGACGTGCGAATTGAATTATATTCATTGGAACATTTTATATTATAATCCAAATGTCCAAACAGTTATTCCAAGAGTATAGTCACTACAAATGTGTGCATGTCTGACTGCATAGGTAAAGCTCAATCGGTATTGGCGGCCGGCCGAATATGTGTGGTCAGATTGCTCGTGGACACCACAACGGGTGGACCCAACTATACCGAATTTGTTTACGCAGCTATGGTAAACTTAGGCTGTTTCGAACATTTTGTGAAAAATATTCATTGTAGTTATGTGGAAACAGTTCTGATGTTCGCCACAACTAATCGATTTCTATTATAAAAGCTATCATCTCTCCCTGAAGTATCCTGAAATATTGAATTACTTCACAGGTACAAATGGTGGGTGACGAAAGTGTTACCATAACTATATGATGAGAATAATTGAATTAATATGATTTTACCATAACCTAATCAATTTCATATCCATTCAGTAAAGTTGCTGTAGCATATTCCCAATAGAATTCATAATGCATAACTCCAATGAATGTTGTGATACATTGCCATTGACAGCTTGAAATAGTGTTATAATTATAGAATTCCCATCCAATTTTGCTGGGAATTCTACAGTATCAATAAATTAGAATCAATCAATAAATAAATTCGTTACCCTTTGCCGCAAATTATACAAAACCCAACGAACTTACTCAAGCTTTCATTGAATCAACGTTGAACCATTCTGGAACCTGTGATTCCAAAAATAGAAGTGAAAAGCTACTAGTCATTTGCAAATTCAAATGAGTCCGCCTACAAAAGTGCATTTGATTTGCCTCGAAGCCATACACTCGTATATGCATATAGTTTCATCCATAATAAAATCAACGAGCGAGTGAAAATTGAAATGCAAAACAAAAATGATTAAATCGGAGCAATATCATACTACAAAATCAGAGAATCAGAATCAATATAACTGTCACCAATCAGATAACGGCTGGAACGCCGATAAAACTTTGAGATACTAATTAGTGGAAGATATTTGTCATATAATCCAAAAAATGACGAATAAAGCACATTATCGACCAAATTTCGTATTCCAGTCTGATAGACTGTAAGGAAAAGAGAGAAGGATGAAACCCATATGAAGTTGTGGAGCCAATAAAAAAACGTAAAGGCAATTATCAGAGGATGAAACCGAAAAATCCTAATTCTTCACTTTTCCTCATCTACATTGTTTCAGAGTCTAATTCAATCGAATGTCGTCATCGACAATTTTATTCCACTTTGTGACTACATTCGTAAATACTTATACAGAAAAAATGTAGACACATCGCCGAAGGTAACGTGAGCAACAAATCAGTCCCGTTTAATGATGTCAATGGAAATGCAAATTAATAATACATGCACATATATATATATTTCGATTTTTCATTTCATCATAGATGGAAAACGATGCTATGAAAAGACGAGATCGTGCGCAAAAGGATTGCTAGGCAATATCCCACTGTTATATCCATCCAACCTAGTACTATAGTCTTAATTACCTGTCGAGCGAGAATCTGAGCAAGCTTGGAGAGCCTCAAGGGTATTCACTAGACGAGATACGAGTGTCAGTGTTACCTTCCTTCATCTGCCATATTCACTCCGAAATGACTACATTATATGTATATATACTGCATGTAGCTATATGGATACGCATTACGAATTGCTACATCGGATACCGGAAGGCAGACGAATTAGTTTGAAATCCTCGAATGAATGTATTTTCGATATTACACATGAATGCACATTTGCGTATGCATTTCGGGATTATCTCGTATTTCATGATGAGATAGAAAACGGAAGATGAAGACAGCGTGATAAGGTTGAGAAAAATATTGCCGAATTCGGATCAGCTGAATTAATCAGTGTTAATCACAACTGTGAAGAGGAATAAATAATATCATCCAAATCATTCATGGCATATTATCTATTATAAAACAATCAGGGCACAAAGAGAAAATTCATTGAATCAATGATTCATTCGAGTCCCGCCATGTTTTCAATTTGTTGGATTGAGAAAAAGTAGTAAGTATAATTGAATGTCGCATGAGAACAAAAGAAGCGAAGAAGAATGAAATAAAATAAATTAAAATGAAAATACCTTCGTTACTGAAATTATTTACGAGTCTGTTCTGTACATCGTAGATTGTATTCACGGGACACACTCGAAAGAAAAAGATGAAGTAAGAAAAGGCGGAGGGAACCAGTTGAGGGGGTCAAAGCAATTGAAAAATGCAAGAATAAAAAGTTACCTCAATAGAATAATATATTTTTGTTCATTTTTTTCTCGTATCTCCCAGTCTTTTCTTTTCATACATATTTATTTCTTTCCTCTTTTTTTTTGTTTTTTCTCTCTCTATATCTTCTCGTAATTCATTCAAAACCACTGTCACTTTGCTCATGCTCAATAAGCAACGGTTGTATTTTGATGTACATGAAAAAGAAGAGAAGCACAAGGCTTCCGGCTCACCCATTACTCGTATACAGCGATGTTTCTAATGAGAACCGAGTAAAAAACGCGCAGAATATACTATAATGTCTCAATATAAACCCAGCTACAGGTATACGATCAAGACTCACAAATGTAATTGGAAAAAAAAAAAGAAATTTCAAAAACCTATGCATGAATTCCTTTTCTATGGTAGCTTTTTTGGTGCTAAATCGAATAGTAAACCATCAACTTCAATCTACAAATATTCAAAATATTCCAAAATTACATATCGAAAATATTGAACACAAATGCCGATTAAAGAAATAAATGATAATTCCCTAGAAACATATCAGTTTTCTTCCGAATTTATCGTTAATGACAGAATTCATCGGAAAGCACACGTAAGGATGAAATTTATTTTATGCTAATTCAGAGATGATGCGCCGCGTGTCGTATTCTCTCCACATTCAATTCACAGACTCCTGACCTAATTTTCTCAAAACCCACATGGTAAATTAATTTCGAATTTCCATCCGTTTTGTAGAGTAGTGCCCGTCAAATAATGTCTTATTCTGTAACTTGAACACTTATTATTTCATTCGTACTATTTTCGTAAAAATTGTATATATATTCAATGATCGTGAAAATATTATTGGCGATTATAATCTCAGTGGAATAATTTAACGTCCCGAAAATGTGCACATAAGTGATTCCGGTTGGTATAAACAGAACCATAATTGAAGATGTACAATAAATGAATTCCATACCCTACAGGAAAATGGAAACAACTGGATAGCCTCAGTCAAGTTGTCACCCATAATGACAGACTTCCAAATAATAACTCAAACCCACCCAAATAAATGCATAAATGGCGATTGTCATGATGCACATTTTAATGGATAAAATTAATACTTAAGTCAGGGACATATTCAAATTGACGCGAAAATATGTGGAGCATACGTGATAAGATAAGTGCTGGGGATGAAATTGAATGCACGAGGAAGAACAAAAAGGAAGTTGGAAAAAAATCTATCCAGCTGAAAAAATCTCACCGACGTCATTGGGCCGGGTATCCGGTTCTTTTTGTGACCGTACAACACACAGACGTATAACCCTCGTACACGTTCATGCGTGTTGGTAGAGACCTACTCAACACGTGAAAAAAGTTTCAATGTAAATGGCTATTACTGAAATGGACGATAAAAATGTATACACACATATATGAGAACGATAACTGGCCATGCTGCATTCAGAGGTGTTGAAAAATAAAAAAAAAATAAAAAATAAAAAACTACAGAATTAAAAATAAATTGGGTATTGAATCAAGTAGTGTTTTCCCTCAAATCGGCGGTATTATCTCGTAGTTGGTCATGCATATACCAAAATTCCATTTGTCACAAACATTTTCAACGCCCAATGACATCCATTCATATGTGTGTGTTTGTGTGAATCACATTGCAGCCAACTATGGACGCGTGCGCACATACCAGTCTCTACTATCACACACCTCTATACTCGTTTACTCTCACTCAGTGTCTGTACCGACGACTCTCATCGGGTAAATGCCAATTCCATGTAGAATCCAATATATAACTTCCAACCCGTCGGACACCCGCAGAAAAAACATACATGACACATGTCTTCTCAACACATATTGCTTGTATCATACAAAGCTGTGTCCAAATATACCAACCGACGTCAAAGTGATTCTAATACTCCTATCACAGATATTATTGTAAAATCGCGACAACCAAAATCTACTTCTTCCCAGACAGAAAAATAAAGAATCAAATTTCATCAATAATTCAATACAAGAGAATTGGAACGAACACTTAATCAGAAATAATGTTAAGCAGTTATATCCAAAGTGAATCATCACAAATTGCAGTTCTACATATGGTACTCACTCATTCTGTTACGTCACAACATATAACGAACGCAAATGTTGGTGTTGCTGTGTATAAATCATAAGGATGACTTGTAAAAATTTCATTGGATTTTTCACAAATGCATGTGTGAGTCACTGCACCACGTATATCATAGAATTCGTATGTGGATATGTGCTATTTTTGTGACGTGAATGATGGGGGAAACAGCAGTGAGAAATAAGAAAAGAATCAACAAAAAACCGAAACACTCGTGAAATAAGTCCATGACAAATGTCTTGCGACTCGTGTGACGCATAACCATCGCAATTGTTCGCGCACAAATTATATTTAAATGTTGCTTCATTCATAATCTTATCTATAATGTCTCGCACATGTCCATACATATGTAATATTGATATATATCCAGACCTATACACATACGAATACCTTTGTCTATTCGGCGTGTTGTCAAAAATAAATGCCTCTACAATTTGAAATTGCAACAAGCATTAAATTTTAATCTTGCAATAACAAACAGTACTCGAGTACAACTGCACACATAGATGAAGAATAGACCTGAGTATTCAGATATATATATATATATATATATTTAGAATGAATGGACGTTACGTAACAAGATTACTGTGGATTTGAAAGAGAAGCTTGAAAGAGGAAAAAAAAAGAGGAAACAAAAGTTGCGATAACAAATACGTTTCAACTTAAACGTATATACGTATATGGAGCCGATTAACTGTCTAGCACAGCAGTCATGCCTCCACCTAACTCTCATCTCTTTAATCCTCTTAGTGAATCATTGCTGCACGAGGAAGAAACAATTAAAAATAGAAATCATAATAAAAATTGTTCATTGTCATGATTTTGACTTCTCAGTGTTATATTCAGCATCACTCAATTGTTGTATGCTCAACGAGATTTTCCTTTATCTCACATTACTCTCAATGAAGAAGAAATAAATGATTAAATTGAAATATATAAGAGAGTGACATTAATTCAATTGCTAAGTGATCTCAACCAACGCCCATTTATTTTGAAAGTTGGTTTTACCATCCCCTGTCTTTCACATTATGTAATTATTTTAATCCCATATAATTATTCATTCACTCTTGTGCAAGCCATTATGACGGTAACGACGCGTTTAGAGGTTCATTAATGTATTATTTCACCATATATGTACTGTTTTTGTACTTCTCATTTTGTACATATTTGATAACATTCATGTTTCCAAATATTGTGATATCTTTTTATTCTCAATCCCGCTGAGTTCCAATTCATTTTCAAACTTATTGGAATATGCACAGCACTCTTTTATTGAATTATATATATCATCAGTCGTGTGATCACCTTGATCCTATCACTTGTCACAACAATCACTTTCAAGAATTGTGATGAAGCTTGGAACAACCAAACAGAATATCATATGTTTTATTGTCTTTCATCTATCCGTCTCAATACCAAAACTATCGCAACATATGTCATGTACACAGAAGTCATCAAATTTCATCCACACGAATCTGTGCTGGATCGTGATTAACTGAATGCTACTCATAAACAGAACTTGAGAAGATTCACTGGGAAACAAACCTTTACCTAAACTTCTTTCCCATCTCATCAAAGATCGGTTTCAAAGACCCAGAGAAAGTTTCATCCAACGTCATAGAATGGAATTTCAGATTTTTCTTCTAAAAGTTTCGCTATTCCGGAACTATTTCCAGTTTCGACATGCGGTTATGTTCATTATTGAAGTTAACGTACAAGTTCTCCCAAAAAAAAAAGGAGAATACAGTACTAGAAAGAAAAAAAAAAAAGTAGCCGGAACATATTGATTTTTCGAGATGTTGAGAGTATGAGACAGCAAATCCTAATAACCTAGTCTTTTCAACTTCAATGCTGATTTCATCGTCAACGCTGCTAACACTTATAAATTTGAAAAGGAGGCACTATGTTGATCAATAATGCGCCTGTCCACCTTTTCCATTCCATTTATCTGACAATCGATGTCACCACTTGCTTTATTTACAATATACTACCACCTTCGAACAATCTCATGCTCTATAATCCTTTCGCATCCTATTTTTCTGTGAGAAGCTGCCGTGAAATCTCCAAGTCCATCACATTTTATATAGAGATTAAAACTACCGATTGTCTATCAAACATATGTTGCTTCCCCTATTTTCCAGATCAGAAATTCAATACACCAACAGAAAATAAAATAATAGATAAAGAAGAAAACTAAGTGAACTGAAAAAATATTCTGACACAAAATGTGTGAATAATTAGCTATTTAGCGCAAATGAATATTGAAACACATGTACTAACGATGTTAAATGAAAGGAACAAAAAAAATGGGACAAACTTTAATACGATAACTCGACAGCTTGACAATGTGCACACAGTGCATGAGAGCTCGCATGATGCTAACCAAGTGTAATAAATGGCATTTGCAACCAACTGGAAACATAAATAAATAATTGTACTTTATAATTACATCAAAAAATCTATTTACGCTCTGCGCAATGCTGGATTATGTGTCATTTTTTTCCAGCCACTGCGTGGGATAAATCGCACGGAAATTCCAAAGAAGTAGGGAAAAAATAACAAACGAGAAATGAATGAAATACAAAAGCCATATTCTAGGATAGATAAAAAAAAAGAATTGAAATAATCATGGTAGCGTGAATCACTCACACCACCATCATAACGTATAAACCTCAACCGTTAAATTCCACTACTAAAAACCCTCTTTGGTTGACTTCATTTCACGAATAGCCATGCATTGTTATTGCTATCCTTCATTATTTGTATTATCTATCATCGTGTAATTGCTACGCAGTTTATAGTCTACCTATAAGGCATGTGATCACTGTCGGGTCCCCCCGATAAATTTGATGGTTTTGAGATAGTCCAAACATGTGCGATCATGTTTCATGTGTGTATGAGGGCCTAATTGTTCAGCATGAATGGTTAAAATATTGCTCTGAATATGTTTTCTATAGACATATGAAAATTTTGATGCATGATAACACATTCAATTTTACACCCCTCTCCAAATCTCCTCAAAGTTCTGTTCCCAAATAACCATTGATTTTTCGAATGACTTTCACATTAGAACGTTAAATTATTCAACAAAACTTCGTTACATCTGTAATTTTACTGCTTCAATGAAAAATTCATTTTTATATCAACACGTTAATCACAAATAACATAATTAATGAAATTGATATTATCATCAGACTGAAAGTATTAATATTGGATAATAATTCATAAAAAAAAAACATTCCACGAATTTCTCAATAAAACGAGCAACGCGTCTCAAATCCAATAATTGAAAGGTAATAAAAACCATCAGAATTACTAATGACCTCATCCAGAGTTCGGACATAACAATTTGACAACATTAAACAAAAAACTAAAAATATCCAACACAAAACAAAAAAATGAAATTCAATTTCCGCATCAGACATAAATAAACAAAAATATATATCCAACACGAGAACACATCGTATAAGAGTATAAGAAAAACATCTTCCTGCTTCACGTCAAGTTCATTGGTACTACACTACACACCAACAGTATTATCAGATGTGCAACTGTGTATGTGTGTACAACATCTGTGTACCTATACATATGTACATTCTCATCCAAAGCCAGAATAGCAGGACTGGACGACCTCGTGCTTCCCCTCTATTTCATCAGCGTGTGCCCTCTCTCCCTAGACCCCTCTCCCATACACGAATCGAGCGCCAACGCGTTCACCATCCACGCTTGCATTGTGAGGAATAAGATCTCCGAGATTCGGCTGTTGCTTGTTTTCAAAGGCGTTCGAAGGCGACTATACCCAACAGCTCTCCCCTTTCCCCGTCCGTGTCTTTTTACCTCTCGCTCTCAGTGCTATCCAACTACACGTAGGTATAAAATCTACAGACACGCTAAAGTGAGGAAAGGAGAGAGAGAGAGAGAGAGAGAGACCCTAACACGCAGAAGAAAGCGGCTTATATGGTACAAGAACCTTTGCAACCATTCTCAACATTTAACGGTGGACTAAAATGCAAGAGCAAGCAGTTTATCCAATGGACAATTTTCGTGCCGTAGTCTCGGCGAATATATTATTATTACCATTATCATTATTATTATTACTACGATTATCATTATTATTATTAAAGTCGTAATGTAATCTGTTGTGTGCATACACATATGCAACATGAGTTGGCGTATTTTGACGTGAATCAAGTTGTGCATTTATTGTATATATATATATATATATATACAATATAAAGAAAAAAAAGGGGAACACAAGAGAAAAAGAAACTGAAAAATTATGTGCCCACTGTAATCATACACACACACACACGCTTTAATTCAGTTCCGTTTCATTCTAATTGATTCACTTTCATGCTTTTCTTTATTCTTTTCTTCCTCTTATCACAATCAATATTGCAATGCGCAAAAAACACAATTATGCATGGGCAAACAGTATACCTGTCGATGAAATTGATTGGAAGACAGTCGAATTATATTTCAATTATTTTGTGTGACAATTTGAAGAAAAAAAACCAGAAAAATACGGTATGCAAACAATTTCTTCCCTGCTCAATTTCATTTTTCTTGAATTATACATGAGAATTTATTTTGTCAATTCACCGTTGTATAATAACAATAATGATACGGTCGAGAATATTCGAATGTTTTCAGTCGTTATCATGCAATAAATGAATAAATAATAATGATAAGAAATAATAACGAAGAAAAAAAGGAAATAATAATGAAGAAAAAGCTGCGCCGTGAATTAGTCTATTCAGTTGTATGACCTTGCGTGAGAGCACGAACCAAGACACCATCACGAGTATGTATGCATATAAATAAAACTATTTATGTATACATGAATGGTGAGTGAATTAGTGTAGGGAGAAAAGGGCCAGAGCTGAGATAACTGCGCCAATATAATGATAATGATAAAAGTATCGATGATAATAAAGAAACAGAATTTAAGCGTTCCTGGAATACAACGCACGACCGTGGAGTAGATAAACTTAAATGAAAAGCAAGAAAAAAAAGTAAAAGTAATGGAACTCACCCATACAAGGTATCTCCTCTTTTTGTCCTTCTATTCTCCAGGAGAAACTGGTCCCGGAGACAAATCTTGCTCTACCTGGGATAGATATAAAATCACTGATGAATCATCAAATCCTGGCAATGTCTTTGTCGTTGGAAATTCACTCACAATATTTATAAAACACACTATTGATGCATAAATGAACCACGAAAACAACACACTTTAAATATTGAATAGAAAACAAGGAATAATAAAAAAAAAAGTATGTTACTACCGTGCGTTTTATCTCACCTTTCTATTTGTTTCATTTGATTCTATATCACGCACATGTGCATGTATCTCTTTCCTCCGTTATGCGTATTTTATCTATTTTCATTCAATTAACAAATAACGTTTTTAACATCACTCAAATTTGATATTCACATAGCTCATTAATAGTGTGTGTACATCAGATAATTTTCCGATCATTACTTCAAATCCTTAATTATTTTCAACCTGAGTTTTTATGTGTGAAGAATGTAAAATTGCGTGTGGGATATTAATCTACATAAGGAGAAATGAGTACGGTAAGTGAGGTAAAGGAAGGGAGATAGAATGTATTTATCTGTGTTTGATTATTCATCAGGTTGTTGTGGATATTTTTTTTTTTTTCTTTTTGTTCTTTTGATGAAAAATATTTATTTTTACTTTTCCGCACACACTTTCACATGACTTTATTGCACAATGCGATGGTGTTTTTCTCCGTATTTTCAATTCTTAAATGAAATAAGAAATGGCCGAGATCGTAAACGCGACCAACACACGCTAAAGGCTCCGGCAAACTGACTCACACGCGGCGACCGAGGCTTGCCAGCGCGATTGCAGCGCCACTCGCGACTAATATTTGAATTTCATACAGCGCGTCGCTGTGCCTCATTCGGATGTTAAGAGAACCTTTTGTTTGCTCCTGCTGGCATCTTTGTTCTTTTCTTCACTCTTCACTCCTGCCCCCACCGCTCCTGTAAACACTGCGACCCGCTTGATTCCAACCTTCATCTTCTTCTTCGCACTCTCTCACTTATTGTTTTTGTATCATTATTATTGTTACTTTCTTTCTCTTTTGTTTCTATTTCGCTTCATTCATCGTCAGAATATTTTTTTCTCGTCCCGGATTTTCTCTCTTCTTCCATCGCACACCTCGGGATATCTCGATTTTCAATAGAACTTAAAATACAGGAATATTGCCCGTGGTTTGAGATTTCAAGAGGTAAAAAATAATTACAATTGTCCTTCCCGTCTTGTGATTCTCGCTTGGAAACTTGTGACATTCTTCATTAGGTGAGTGATAGTTGAAATGTTTTTATTTATTCACCCATTCGGGTATTTCTCTCGAAATTGGAGAGTGAAAACGATTAAAATGCAATGGTTGACTGTCGACAGTTAAATCAACATTTCTGCTGTGATAAAATCGTCTCAGCAGTTAAGCGCATTGGTTTGCGATACATCTATCCAATATCCATGTATTCTCAATATGATTCGTAGTTCATAGATGTGTTCATATTTGTCAGTGGCAATCCAGACTTGTGCTCATTTTTTTTTCATTCTTTTTATGGTGTTTCTGCAGAGTAATAACGTGCTCAAAGCGTCGCCATCTATCAGATTTATAAAATAACGATCATGTCAAACATTAATCCCGTAAAAAAATGATGATAACACTGACTTTTATCCTTAAATGTCCGGCTTAGATGTTTAATGACTCTCTGCGAAGCATCGCAATGAAATGCGATGAATTACTCGAGCGTGAATGAGACGCTACTCATTAACGACGTTTCACTACTGCATACTAATTATCTCAGTACGAAATAAAGTTTGTATTGCAAAGATCTAACAGAAACTATTCGACAGAATTATAATTGCATCTTCGCATTTTCCATGAACGATTTATTCTCTATTATATGAGGTTATCTGAAAATACTGTTATAATTCTTCCATTTTCTTTTCTTTTTTTCTACTTGAAATATTTACTTGAAAGGAATATTCAATTAATTTCATTATCTAGATGCGAAAGTTTCCATAGTCCTCAAGAATTATTGTTCATGAAATTTGATGCAAAATCTGAAGCAAAATGAATGCGAATAACTGGAATATTTCACTTTTCAACTACAGTTTAACAGGCGCTAAAATATGGATGTTCGGAAACAGAATTCTGTCAGAATTAAATCACTGCTATTAAATTATTTTAATATATTCAGATCGGAATCATGGTTACATTATTTGCGGTTCTGTCAAATACTTCGATTTCTGTATGTATCTTAGCACACATCAAGAAGCCTAAGTTTCTCAATTCAATCTGCTATCTCGAACCATCAATGGATCAGATTTTTTCGTTGCATCAACTGTCGTATATTATGAACCACATTTCATTTCAACTCTGAATTCTCATCTAATCGTTAACAGCAAAACCATGTACACGGTCATACAATATCCAAACTGTTCCGTATAATGAGAAAACCTTAACTTCACGCTCACTTGTAATAAACTTCGTAATAGAAAGTGGACGATCCAATTGATTAGCAAAGAAAAATAAGAGGCTTTTCAAATCGCCTCCTCTTCATGTCACCTCATTTTACCAGTCAATTTTTCTTTCACATCCTCACCAGGGAGCATCGTAGAAGACTTCGAAATACGTTTTCTAAATATTCCGATGGAATAAATAGAAGAACTCGAGTTTCATAAACAAATTACCTAGGGCTGAAAACACCACTAACATTACCTTTTTTCACGTAACTGACTGAAAAATTCCTACTTCCAATTGATGGATCAAATCTGAATTCGAATTGAATTAAATAGTACTTGCCCACATTCACGAAGATATTTCAAATTCATGCACGATTTGTTTACATCTATCATACGAATAATTATTACGATGATCCATTTAAAAAATTTGCGACGATTATAATTTATAAAATTTGTATCAATATCTACAACGTTGTATTGTGTCTGGGCAATTTCCAACTCCCGCGTCTGAACTCGTATATGACCCGTAACACGGTATAGAAACGAAAGGGGAATATCAACGCAGATTCCTTCCATTTATATAACGCTAAACAACGACAATAAATTGAAGTCTCTTGGTTATACTGCGTTAGTCATTCACCGCTTTTTTTTTTTACTTTCCCACTCATTCTTTCGTTCATTCTTTTTTTTTTCCTTCTCTTCGCAGTCACTTTCCGCCATGCGATAAATATATGAGGTATGCACAGGGCAAATGAAATTGCATATTAAAAATCACATTTCAAATACGTAGCTTGTGGCACAATAGGAAAAAATATTCAATTGAATTTTTCAAGAATGAAATCAGTGTATTATGATATCAAATTCTCTGCATTCATAATTGTTTGATACATCGATGGAATGTCGATAAATATAATTAACTTAGAAAATAGTTTTATATTCCTCCATTTTCTCTTTTATCAAATAAATTCTCTACATGAAGTCTCTAAAAACGTCACCAGAGATAATCACCATTTACTGATAATAACCAGTAATAAAAGTAAAATGTTTGCTTAAATATGAAATAGTACTAATTGAAATGTTAACAAGTGATTGCGAAGTGAAGTCCCATGAATATTATGTCTTTGAGATTTATCCGACAGCTATATACATACGAGCATACGATACTATGATAAATTAACTAGAATTTAGGTGCGAAAAATGCATAAAGAATCATCTTATTCGATGAATAATTGATTAAATGACGGAAAACCTAGATATCATTCATTCTTCTATCTCTTAATCTCTTCCCTTCCCTCATCATACAATCAAGTTCTCACTTTAACGAACTGTTCTATGGGCTTCCGAATCCTTTTTCATTTTTGCCCCTATACCACGATCTCGGATATATATATATATATTCCTTTGATAACCTAACGAATAAATTCATTTTCTTTGTCCGTATCTATCCCCCTATCATCAATGTGCGGGCGTTACATTATCATCTTCGCACATTACATAACAATGGCGATTAACTATTGATGTATCTATTCGCACAATTACAACATGAAACTGTATATTTCAAGGAAAAATATCAAGATGATAATCATGAAAATTTATTATGCTCTGATATGACAAAGTATAGAACAATCGAATAAAAGTCCGAAAGTTTCGTCTCTTATTCAAGAGAAGAAGCTCAACTAAAATAATAAAACAGATTAAGTCTGTGAAGTCTCCAAAGCTGTGGAACTTCAAACGTAATTTTATTAATGGAATAATTGATTTTAAAAAAAATGTTGTTTGTAAGAGGATTTATGTGAGGTCCGTATGAATTCCATGAGCTGGATTCTTGATGGACCGGCGAAATTTTTTTACTGAGAGGTACAATTTGTGAGAGGAATGTAAACAATGGTAAATTTCCTCCTATTTTTCAATGACTGCGAGGGATGAATGGAATAAAACTGGGTTTCAGAGAAAATTAAAGAATAATATTCGTCAGGAGATACTGCTGTTGTTAAATATGACCCATGTATATACCTACATAAGCAATCAGTCAAAATGCATAGATGATACTATTGATTATCACACATCAGCGAATTATTTTCGTAGGTGTTAATATATTTACTCATGATGTTTTTCATCAGTGTGAATTCAGCCCTATTCCCAGATTGCATTGTTCACATTCGAGTGTAAGCACTTACGCCACCAATTATTCCTCTCTGCCTTCTTTTGTACATGAGCATTTTTTCAAGGATATTTACAATGAAAATGACTTCCGTCGACTTCCCTTGGGCGCTTATAGTGGAAGTCATTAGGTTTACATTTCATGCAATCCAAACGTTTCCACGTCATTATTTTCGTGAATTCAATCAATCTTCCAACTGACATTCGTGTGAACGTGTGATGAATTGAAGTTCAATTAATGTGTACCAATTATAAGACTAGTTTTCTCATTAGAAATTCATAATTATAATCAGCAGATATGGATATAGTTATATGTATAGCCCAAGTTGGTGAAAATATTACCCACAATCATCCATGTTTGTTGCACTCCAGTGCAACTCCTATTAAACATCGACAGACGATTGTAAATTATGAATGAATGAAGCATGAAAATAAACCAACGATCGAATTATTTACTCAACAAAACCGTCATAATAACGATAGTCGAGATGGATTATCAATATTGGAACACCTACAAAGATACAACAAATACATTTTAGTGCTGCAGACGCAGATTTCTGGTTTACAGTAGTTTTTCATTAACTGTTAATGAAGGATTTCGGTAAATGCGATGAACTCGCTACAAATTTGGATGAAATGAATTGCATTATATAAACATGCGCATTACGAGAATTGAATCGTGAAAACATATTTTTATCAATTATTAATAATTTTATTCAGCATGGAAATCATTTCGTTGCTTGAAATATAATCTGTCAGTGTAAATGAGTAATTTAATTTCAGCAGCACAAATGTCGTTTGTATATGAACAAAAAAGAATTTCATGTTTGTTCCATTGATTGCTAACAAATTACAATTACGTTTAGATAAATGAGTTGATGGCTGAGACAGTTTAAAAAATCTACCAATCACATTTTGAAGAGGAAACTCATAAAAAGTATATCGAAGAAATGTGACGTTATGAAAGCCAGAGTACCATGACATTCTTTTTAGTATTTGAAAACGCGGACGAGTAATGACACTCTCATCATCTTTTGTTGTATTCTGGTGAAATATGAGGAACGATTTCAGAAGTTTTGTAGAATGAGGAATGAAACATATGATTTCAGAGAACTGTCCTTGTAATATTCAACATCTTCTTTCCCTGTTCGAAATATGAGAAAATATGTTCCCATCTCTCATTCCAATATGTTAATTAACACAATGGCAAATTACTCCAGAAGTTCAGTGGGATGTTAATGCCAACATTTTCATTAAATAAAATTTAACCCTCCAACGAACAGTGAAAATTACTTCTCATTCGCGTTTCATGAGAAATAGATGTTCAATCTATACATTACACGTTTTTAGCTAACTGTCAGTAAAAATAAAAAATGATCTACATCGTCAAAAAAGTATTGCATCACTACAGTACGTGTACATATCTTAACAGTTTTTTCATATTCATATAACTGATTGATTAAAATTCCAATGAATATCAACAATTTAAATTCGGCTAAATTCTTGTATTTAATCATATTCATGTTGCATAACATAATTCTTACCGAGGATATATATCTATTTTTGTCACGTAATGGGGATACATTCGTGATTTTGCAAACAGTGTACATGGTATGCGGCGATAAATTATTAACGGATGACTTGCATTGTCAGAATCTCAATGTCTTCGTCGTTCACATACTTTCCCAACATTTCAATCTTAGAGCCGCCCGCAAACTCACAGTCATCCACACCGGAGTATTTATACATATGTGTTCTAAATATATGCATGCATGTATACACAATATATATAAAATATATATACTCCCTCGTACTCGTTCAGTTTCAAGACAAATGTGAAACCTGTAACGCCTTGAAAATCTATGCGAGGAGTATCTCAACGTACCGAGCTCCACGAGTAAAGTCTTGAAATAGTGAGACGAACGAGAAACAGCCAAAAGGAAAAGGATATTCATCCACCTTCCTCTTCATCGCAGTCTTCCACTCGGCTTCCTACTACTACTTCTTCTATTTCTCTTCTACTTCCCTCTTTCTTCTTCTGCTTCCTCTTTACGCTTTTCCTTCGTCTCGTTTCTCGCATCGTGTATAGTCTAAGTTGTGACTTTCGCGGTGAGTTTGGTGAAGCCTCCCGAGCGAAACCAATTCCACGGTTTCGCGCTCTTCATCTTCACTTTCCTCTTCTATATATGTTTCAATATATATCTATATGTGTTTGTGTATGTGTTTAAGTGTGTTTGGTTATATATCTCAAAAAAAATCCAATAAATGCGCGCGCGTGCGCTTCAGCCTCACAGATCTGTTCGTATACTTGTACGAAGGGAATATTCCTCGCACAATACTTGGATTCTGTCGAACCCGTTTCTTTTTCAGATCAGCTGATCGCTTTTAGGCGAACTAAATCTCAAATAGAGCTCTCTAATTAAAAGAAAAATGGATTGTTGCCTGAGAATATCAGAATATCATACATTATTGAGAAGTTCTTGATTCACTTCTCTTCTTGAAATAACAACACAACATAATATAGTGTGGCAGAATTGCTATTTTTTTCACAAAAAAAAAAAAACGAAAAACAAGCGCTGAAAATAATTATGAATTAATGAAAATTGTTCATGTGATAGTGTAGGAATATTTCATCATCTTTGTCTATGAATACGCCTCCAGCTATTTGTAGATAACATTTTCATTTCATCATTGAAATGGATATACATTTACGTCGAAAAATCATAGACATATTAATACATTTATTCGTTCAAGCCAACGCTCATATTGAATATATATCGTGAAATTCCATCTCACTTCATTGTTTGGGACTGTCCTCGGACGCTTTCATCGTTATCGAAATAAGTATTTTTCATGGGAATGGTTATTTAGACATATCTATCAGTGAATTTTTCATTCCCCTGAATTCTGCGCCGGAATGAAATTCTCATTGCAAACGCTCTATCTCAATATCATATCACATGTGCACCAATATCAGCGAGCGGTTGTACAATAGCGTTCTTTCGTTATTTCTCTTTTCAATTTTGGAGTGCTGACGAATGCGATGATAATCTCGCTTTAATAATAACGTTAATGCACTGATAATTCTCAAACTTTGGACACATCAAATATTCAGTTATTAATATTTCGCTTGATAAAGTTTCGATAACAGTATTTTCAAAAATAGATTGATGAATAGAGAATTTCATCCGTCATTAATCGAAATAATTCATAGATAAAAAATTTGGATAAACGAAAAGAAATGTTCCGTGATTTGAACATAGCTATGCGTACTAATACATATATTTCTACAGATGGAGTTATAATGCACCCTGACATTTTCCAAATAGCTTTTTAACTTTGTGACAAATTTAAAAATATAAATGAATACTGAGGCAAAAATATTTCATCATATAGGAACATTTATAACTTACATTAAATGTATTCATGGTCCAATAGAAACTGTTCGTTTGATTGCGATGAATGATATAATCATCCTCCACTCAATAACTTCCTTCTTTATATGTTCCCAATCCAGTTCCACAAGCATCATGTTGGAATGTGAATTTATATTGAGGCTTAAGAATTATCTTCGTCACACAGGCTCGATATACCGCCCAGCTTTAATGTGTATGTATGAATATAAGTTCGTATACCATCATCAAAATTTATCTTTAAGCTACGTATAAATATGTAGAGGAATCAAACCTTCTCAAGTATGTAAACCTTTTTTGTTTATGCAAGAATTATATTATTGCCGCGAAGTTTGCGAAGACTTTGGAGAGTGAAGAGGATGTGAGAAGCAGAAAAGAGAATTCGATTAAACGACACAGAGTCAGTTTTCTTGAAATTCTTTGTAATGAAACGGCAATTTCTCTAACATCAGAATCAATTCGTTTTTAAGAAAGATGGAAATATTATGAATCACTTTTGCTTCTTTTATTTCCGCTTCCTTTCATTATTGGCTTTAATGTCAATAACATCGGTATACATCTATCTTTCACTTGCATTGAGCATTATTATGCAGAATAGATAGAAACAATTCCTCTTCATACTGTTGTTCATTACAATTTTGTTTTTCATCGCTTGTTTTCGCAATTTTCCAATAGTTATATTATCATTTCCAGTCCTACATTATTCTTGCGGATCTGATACTCCACTGTTTATAATATAAAGTTTTCACATTCATTTACGATGATATAGTAAATGTATTCCAATCTTCAAATTTGTTTTAGTCGTTAGTCAACTAGTAAGCCGGAACCGAATTTCCTTTGTGTAAAAAAAGAGGAAGAAGAAAATAATCCGATGAAGTTGTGGAAACTTTAGTGAAGGGCATTGTTGAAAGAGAATGACGAGGCCGTTCGGGTTTTTTCTCCTCTTCTTTGCCCTTCTTTTATTTTTTTCTTACTCTCACATATTGCTCTTCTTAATCTCGCTTCTTCACACACATCCTTCTAACTTCCATGAAACTTTTCGGATAATATCATAGCCGTTCATTCTATTTACTATACATCAAGTGCACGCTACAATTTGCACATATATATCCATGAATATTAATGGCAATATTCAATGTCTCTTCGATAAGCTTTTTATTTAAAAATGAAGGAAAATGAAAAACTTCGTAAGAATAATAGTGAATACTTTAAATATACTGGTGCACGGAATTTAACCAATTCTAATAAATGATGTATCTATCGCTTTCTCCCGACTTCTTTCTTCAATTTATCGTGTGCTCCGCGTTGTATTGTATATATATATGGTAATACAGTAAGAATGGATTTCAGGGAAAAGATGATTTAATACAAAATGCATAATTGATTAGTCACGAGCCGACAGCAACAATTGTTCAAAGTTATACCTATTGAAACATTGTGTCATCGCTTTTTCAATAGATCTATCTACTATTGCAAATTCAAGACAACTTTACAACTACGAAAAGTTCACGTACTTAAAACGTCAAATACATCAACCAGTGAAAAGGCTCGACCAATTCGACGGATAGCCACTTAAAGATATATATAAATGTTTCCTATATAGATGAGTCTCCACTTCCAACGCATGAAATGGAGTCAATATATTAATTAATTATATATTCGTGCTATCGAAAGCAAAGTTAGGAGTTAAATAGACATGTTGATGCAAATAAGAATTGAATTCAATACCAAACTCACCATCAACGCTATATTATGTTTGCAATGAATAGTCTCCACTTTTGTTCAGTTTATTTTACTAGAAATCGAATGGAACTCAACAAATTAATGTTTTTACATTGAACATGGGCAAATGAATAAATAGGGTTGGAGAACAGATTCATATTTCTTGTTGTCGTTCATCGCCATTAGTATCGAATATATTCGATAGTGTTTTTTTTTGTTCATCGAATTGTGGATATGAAGATGCATATGATGAACGCTGTTGCATATGCAAATGTAAATTCTATGCATATATTGAATAGTCACAACATACGAGACCGTCTGTCGATTTCTGTTAAATGAAGGCTCACTCTCATCTATTCTTGCTCGCGCTCACTCACGCATTATTCATTGGTCACACCTGGCACATTAATCGCTCTTGTGATGCGACCGCCATATCACCACAATCACCATACACTATCACATTCCATTGCTCCCCAAATTCTGCCGCGTTCATTCTCATGTTACTGAATTAATTTCTCACCCAATATCTATTTCATTTTTTCTCTTCAATTCTTTTTACTTCCGTTTCCCATGCATGCATATACCAATATGCTAAATGAATTTTTTTACAATTCAATTTTCAATGATTATTCGAACGGAAAAAAATAGATTATTGTTGGATAGTAGATAAAAAAAAATATGTTTTATGTTTTCACGTATTTTGCAAATGTGTATTGAAATAATTTTTATTCTGCGTCAGTCACTTCTATATTTCAGTTTTTCAATTGATTATAAAACTGTAGACTGATTGGGAAGCTGATGTATAGTCGGAAAGAATGCACAGAATTGTTGTAAAAATCCAATTTCACTCCGTTTGTATGACTAAATATGCATCCGTTTTTCTTTTTTGTGTGACAATATTAGCACGATGAGAATTGATACATATGCAAAATATGTATATTTCGGTACATATGCAGTCGAAATTCAAATATTTCGCATATTTTTTGGAAAAAGAGAAATTTCCGAAACATGGTTCAAGCGTAGATTATTTTGAAATAATTTGCTTCAAATTTATGTTATTTATTACATCGGCTTCCATTCTGTACAGAATCGGTACGATGGAATCGCAGGTGACTAACACTCTTGACCCAGTTTCTCTATTTTGCTACGAATGATACAAGTGAGACATGTAGTGAAAAAAATTGTTAAGTTGCTCCGTTTCTCTGTATCGCAAAATCTGTTATAATCTACAATCTCTTTCCAGCGTTATGTGGTTTTATCATGTATTTGTCGAAGATTTTAGTAACGTAGGAAGAATATTTCTCGAATAATCTTTTCGTTGATTATCATCATCGCTGAAATCATATTCAAATCATATTTTTCGTTCGGCATGTTGTATCATTTTCTCAGTAATCGCAATTTTTACAATCCTATAGAGCGCTATTTCGGGCTTTAATATCGATCCTGATAAACTTCCAGCTTTATTTCATATCATACATCATTGATTAACCTTTCCAATCCCCTGTGGACGATGTGAAATTTCGAAGCATTTACTTTTCAATCAATGCGATGACTTGAACGATAGCCAATGTTGAATAATGTAATATTTCCATTTCTGCGTTGATAATCACAACGGAAAATGATCATCGTTGTTATTAATTGTCGAGGATAATTGTTAATATTTTAGTTTTTCACTGGTGGGTGTTAATCTATAAAAGAGGAATTTCAATCCAATATTTTCACTTCATCAATGTGTCAAGATCAGAACTCAAAAGAATGCAACTCATTTACTTTATCATAAACGCATGAGCATAGAGCGTTAATGGCAGATCTGCGAGCAATATATAACCCCGACTTCAACATTTGCTAATTACAAGATAAAAATAAATCATTTTCCAATTTAATTAACTGCAAAATCAATAGGCATTTGTGGAAGGGAATGGATATTTTTCTTTGTCGGAGGTAACAAGAAAAATATATTGAAAGTTTTACAGCAGAATACCACACGCCAACTTCGCAATTGTGCACGTTTGGGATAACACGCAATATTCCTGAATACCTATACTTGCTCACTCTCGCACGCACACAAATGTACACATGCATATGTATGTATATATTCTTGGTCAAGACAGGAAAATAAATTAACGAACGTTTAATGAATAACTCTGTACGTGTAGCTATATTGTACGCAGTGAGGTAGAAACACGATGGGAGGAAGCAATTTTTCACGGAACTTGTCCCATTTCCGTCGTTGTAAACATATGACAGTATTGACTACAATAGTGAAATATTGGTATTGCAAAAGATTTTCGCGAATATTTCATTGTTTGTCAGTCTACAGTAGTTGAATGTGAGTGGATAATGTCAATAGAAAAAACGTGGAACAAATATGGACATAGATATTTAAAAAAAGGCATTCATATGTCAATGTTATACAAACATTGTTCAAGGAAATACTCACAGATTTCTCATAACAAACTGACACTTTCCGACTTGTTTTTTCATCGGTTATTTTTCTGAATTTTTTTGGTATGAGTAAATACTTTAATGTATAAACATTTTGAAAAGTATTAGCTTTATATCGGAGTCTGTGTTCCCAAAGGGGGGAACATTTTCTTGTTGTCACATCTAATTAGATGGAATTGATAATGACGGATAACTAAGAATCTGTTGGACCGACATTAGAAACAGCTGCAAGCTCTTCCGTTGAGAATTCTACTTTGTGAATATATTAGCCATTAGTGATTCGGTTGCAACAGATTAGCGGCAGATTTTATTCATGAGTGAACGGGAAACTTATCTTCCTGTAGAACCTCAATTTCGAAAAAATTACTTCATCAGTGTAAATTGATTAAAATTCAATTGATTCTGATATATTTATCGCAATATTAGTAGAACTCATAAACCAGTATCTTCATGTGAATTGAGTCCGTTAAATAGTTTGAGTTTTGAATGCTTCGCGATATTGTGGTGTTTCTCGCAGCCCAAAACTTCCACCGATGTAACCTACCAACAGAATGTTGCAATTAAATTCAAGAATGTGTTAATCCGTTCAAATGTACACATACACGAATGTTTCAAACTTTAGAATAATCGCCATATGCAACATTTAACTGAAAATATTTTAATTAATCAAGCGCGTAATGAAGATTTCGAATAGAATTCATAATCCTTACACGTGAATCTGGGAATGAAGTGAAGAGAATTAAAAAAAATTAAATATCACCACGGAAATATGGGTCGTGTAACCCGATCAATATTCTGCAGGAGAATATTCGGGCAAGGAACATGGGGGCACAATTCTCAAAAATAAATCTACTATTTTATGCATATTTCCAAGGGTTATTATGGATATCGGCGCTCAAGATGTTACATCAGACTCGGGGGAATCGACAGAAAGGTATTGATTTGCTTCGGAGTAGAATTTACGTATCACTATCTATTTTCTTTTTCTAACCATTCTAGTGGAAAAAAGAAATTTCTCAAGTCATCACTCTTACTTTCTTTTCGGATAAAAATAAAATTGACATAAATCAATATTCAAACGAAGCTTGAAAAAATGCGAAAAACTGAAAATCAATGCGAGATCATCTCACAACATTGAGAAAAGCTACTGGTGCAACGCCACGAATGAGATAATCATATATTTTTCAGATAAAGGTGCAGAGTTGCGAAGTATCATATCAGATAAAATTTTTCACGATCGTAAATGCAATGAGCACGAATGAAAAAAAAGTTGGAACAATTGCATCAAATAAATAATAGAATGAAACACGGAATAAAACCTCGATCAATTTCACATGATTATTTTTATGATGATGTTTAACAAGCTGTGTAATGATTTCCACGTCCCTGGCCGTATTTATTCATTGTCGAACATAAATATATACATATGTACATGTGTGTCGATTAAAACTGATAAAAAAATTGCGCATGTGAAATGCTGATTCATTTACTCTTAATATTTATGAAAAATACTGCACGTTTGTGTTCATTGTTAAAATCACCCATACACACACATACAACATGACGTAGATACATCTGAGCTATTCTACCACTTTTTCGTGTGTGCATTTATGTGTATGCATGTGGTATCGGTGTAACCTTCATATATATTTTTTGTATACATATATTTTCCGGTATATTTGCACTACTGTTTGATTAGTCGTCATAACCTCCCCAGGCTCAATGTTTAATTTCTTCTTTTGCCCTTGGGGGTATTTTAACCACACTGAGCAGAACCATGACTTTGTTGGTGCAATACAGCACCGATGGAGAGAGAAAAATATATATATGCACATCATATACATTTGTCCATAGTACGGTTGTATTTATTAAACCTACTCGCGAGTTTCAACAACAAGGACACACAGTTGCTTTGTGATTCCAAAAGAAGCGCTCGTTCTCAATCCTTTTCGCTATATCCTGCGGTGTTTCTTCTGTAGACGTAAATATATGTTTTTTTTATTATCTTCAACTGCGAACAGTAATATTCTCATTAGGCTTACAATTTCATTCCACATAGTTTTCCTTATCAGTTCGAATAGTTCATTAGTATATAAATCCAAATTAATTGGTTGGAAGATAGATAGTCATTGAGAGTTGTCGATTAATTTTTCGTTTAAGATATCGTTCAATGATAATTAATATTGATTATGAGATTTGGACCAACTTCCGCGAAAAATTCACATAAATAATACGATGAATAGCGAAACTTGGTTTCATCATTAGAGGCAACCAAAATTTTATCTCAGCGAATTCATCTTTTGCGTGTATTAAATGGCACTAGACAATTGAATCTATACGAGTAGAAAAGTCTGAAAAGCTGTAATATAAAATTAAATTCTGCCAAAACATTTCTCTGCATTCCATTACTGACTGGCGAAAAACTAGTTGAATGACGTTGCCAGCAGTAAATGATCGCGGGATTCTATCAGTAGAATCGATGTAAATGTGTGATTGCAAGAAAAGTAGAGGAGTAAGGGCTCGATTACTCTTCGTGCTCACCAGTAGCAAAGAATACTCTCCCATAGAAGCTCATATAGCTACATTTACTTTATGGTTCATTAGTTATCTGCAGTTGATAATTGTCCGTATCATAATGATGGTGAAGACATTTTCGATTTAATTAATCAAATAGCTTGTGGTTATTCTTCTAATATTATCATCCCATTCCACATGCATACGTTGTGAAAAAATACATATCTCATAATATTTCACACATATTTTTATTATATACACAAAATACAACCTTTAATAACAGCAATATAGTTCACATTAGATGCTCTGGAAGGTTTGAGAAATATGAGTTATATCCCATTTTTGGCAATGTAACTTGGTTCCTATACTTTTTCAGTTCGAATGAAATACAGTGTATCGAGAACGCACCTTGCATATTTTTTTCGCAACAAACCTCACATTCATGAAGTATTTGAAACAATGTGCCTCAGATTTAATTCTAATGCATAAACCAAATATTGTTTTCCAGGAGTCATTTGACTCCTAAAATTTTTCTCACGATGTTATAATATCGATTTCTATGGGAAACTTGATTATTCGAACTAATTTTGTCGACTTCACATCGATTCAAGAGAGAAGCCCGAAGAATGCGACAGAATCGAGTCGACAACAAAGTTCGATGAGATTTATCCAAGCAAGGGTGCTCTTACAAAAGGAAATAATATACTGAGCAATAATTCAAGAAAAAACTACAACAGTGATACAAACAATAAGGATGAATCACGGGATAAACAATTGATAATAATTATAAAATTACTAGAGATGTTGAATATCACTCTCAACCATGGACAAATAGGATTTCATTTTTAGAATTAATGTGGACTTGTAATGCAGGTCAAATAGAGCAGCAATGGTAAAATCAGAATTTTTCTTTATGCCAATACGAGCCAAGATATAGAGTCATGGCTTATCAGTTATCTGCAGTCGGTATTTTCTACTGTTATGAATTTATTGTATATTGATGTCACACGAAAATGCATATGAAATACAGTAAGACCTCTTCTTCTTACGACCTCACAATGTTGCAAATTCTTTCATTTTTACAACCTGTCGTCAGCCCTCAATCCAAAATAAAAATGGGTCTGCACTACTTGAAGTCTTGTTTACTAATAAAGTTTGTAGTTTGCGTATTTGCACGAATTCGAAATTGCTTCAGAGATATCATAGGTCCTTCAATGATCAATATCTACGAAAATTTTCATCTATTTTTATCAATTATTGAAACTGTTAGATGAGGATGAACAATCATCCGATCAAAAATCTATCATCAACTTCTGCTATTGGTGAAACAGTTGCAGACATTTTTCACAGATAACAGTTCACAATCGATCGGTGAGAAGAATGTGAAATTTAAAAATTTGAAATCGATATGAGATCTGAGATAAGTTTTCTTTAGAGCATGTCTTGAGAAATGATAAAGGGAAAAGTGATATTTCAGAGCGTAGTGTTGACTAAGGTAATTATTGAGCGAGTGGAATAGTTCCTATTCATGTTTACATGCATACCAAAGGAATGATGGCTAATTTGGTTTCAACATATATAGAAACTAACGCATTTTGAACAGACGACACGTCGACAAACTTTCTAACTGAAGTGCTGATTTTTGTCTGGGCCTCGTTGAGTTTTCCAGGTAACTGGAGCGTGAATCACTGGTCAGTACATTCGTCTTTTTGAGAGTGAACCTTCTTGATTTTGAACCTTTGGCATTTTGAGGCCAACCGTTTCTATTGATTTTGCGCATGAGGCGAGGTATTGTTGCATTTGAGATAACGTATCTTTCAAGTGTATCAGTACCCATGACTTTAATTTATTCCATCATTATTTTATTATTTTTTTTCTGACTTGTTCTTATTCATTATATTATATCATATTAAATATATCTACATGCCACCGCTTATATCTAGTTCAGCGAGCGCTGCTTGAATATGAGCATCCAGTGGTTCGGTAACATCAACGTTGGGATGATGATAACCATTGAGAAAGTGACATGTACCAGATGTTGATGATGGCATTTCTTTCGGAAGATTATCTTTGGTCCGCTTTTCCAGAATAAATCCTGGCCTTTGTATGAGATTTCTGAAGTGTCACATAGGAAGAAAAGACAAGAAATAATACAATAAGTTATTCCGATACATTGTACTTTCATTATTGTTCTGCTGGAATCGATTTTTTTTTCTGATTCAATACATACTCGTGTGTTGTGGGGCTGATATTGACGCGTAGTGGCTCACTGGTAGATTCAAATTTATTGGCGAGCGTGACATTGTGTCCAAATAGACAATATCTCGGCATCTTTCTACCAACGACTCCAGCCAATACCATTCCAGTGTGGATTCCAATGCGCATCTGTATTCATACAGTACAAAAATGAAAATTGTACATAATAATCCGTACTTAGAAGATATTTCATATCGATTAAAGTTTGGAGCGATAAGGGGTGTTTTGAAGTCAAGAGACATATGCACCCTTGGATTATTCATTTTTTCCTTTTAGTATCTTGACATCATAAGGGTGTGAATACCATATAAGTCAATATTTTTCGCTTGATGTTTTCTTTTGAACATCACATCATTTTGTTTACATCCCAAAGGTTTTCCATCCAACATGTCCCCCCACATTAAGAAAATTTTTCTGCCAATACTAAGACCAATAAAGTATTCTTATCTACTTCCAGAGGGAGAATATACTTTTGGAGCATATGAAAAATATATTCCATATTTATTCAATTTATATAATTTTTCATACGGAACATATTCTTGCTCTCCCGGGAGTGATTGACAAAATTTTATACCTCAATTGGAATATATAATCAAATGGTATTATATGGATTCTTGACATAAACATGCAAATCAACAGATGAGAATACCGAAATATGAATAACATTTGCATCGTTACCCGCATAAGGTCAATATAATTCACAATTAACCAGTGTGATGAATTCGTACATGAATCTATTCAATATGATGTTCTGCATGGAGACGTCATCCTAAAAACCCTCTAAGGAGTTACAGAAGTATGTTTCTATGACTGTCTCTAATCAATAATACATCAATACTCGATGATGAGGGAAAGGCTATGCAAGTTAATTTCCACCCGATCACTGATAAGCAAAATATCAATTTATAACAAAATGGATTTAATTCAGAGCTTTGTATACGTATATGAATTACATCCATCAAACTAATAGAATACTCTGATTGAAAAAATCCTAACAGTGAATACGATAGCGTAAGAGAAAGCAATATGCATATACGTGTATTCATTCATGTTCATTGATACGTGTAAATGATAAAACGAATTAAATTCACAGTGAATAGATATCAATAATAATGGGATGTGACTCATAGCTCTTTGTTAACCCAGGAGCTCATTCTACGTCAATTATATTTTGACACTATTCCTCGTTCACTCTCCCTCATCTACTTTGTGTCTTTAGAATAGTGATAGATCGTGGAAAATGAATAATATGATGATGAGAAAATGGAAAAATGATATTCTTACCTTTATGGGTTTTCCTTCGTGTGTTAAATGTTGTGAACATGTCTGTATCATTTTCAGACCCATCCATGCAATTTGTTGTGCATGAGTATTTGTATTCCTGTGTAAACCACATGCAACGCAGTAAGCGTCACCAATCGTTTCCACCTGTAAATAAATTCAATTCTGTGTTTAAAAATTAAGTATATAGGCGAATTCCGATATTCACTCTTGATGGAATATCGCGTGGTGTTCAATTTAGTGGTGAAAATCGCTCGAGTGAAAATATAACTGTTGGGGTGATTATGCGCTGTGCTTCCTCTCGATATCGCTCAACGACATTATGATCGCATTAAACTATCAGCGCCCAGGATGATATTAATATGCAATTTATAAGGTATATTTTGGTGGATCAGGATCTGCTCTTTTTTTTATGGTCGTTCTTCACTGATATGTTAGATTGTTGGAAAAATGCATTTCAATTCATACATATGAAGGAAAACAATTCTTCCTCCACGTCACGAACACAATATATATACAAATGTTCAATTCTTCTACACCAGTGTGAACTACAATCGTTGACACGTAACCGTCATGGTGCACGCTGGGAAAAAGAATTTTCCATTTGCATACACATCTCTCTGCTGGGAAATGAAATTCCTTCTCACATTTTTCTATAACCATATGAAAATGTATGACCAGGAAATAGCAAAAATATTCGAATTGTCTTCCAGAATTCAACTCAGAACTTCTCACTGCATAATCGCCATGAATATCAGAAGTGAGAAGTGATATAATGAGAATTTGATTAGACATTTGGACAAATAGAAATCCAATGAATTTAGAACAATGAAGAGGAAGAACTTTTCGTTACCAATAAAATTTTAATTTTATTGCTTGAATCATTTATTCAGTGACCTATAAATTTGTTCTCAGCTTCATTTTCGATTTCTTTTGTTTACTATTGTCTTATTGACTTTATGATGAATCGACTGACGTAGCTCTGATCAGGGAAAAAATAATTATCGTTCACTCTTACAGAAAATACGATGGAAAGTTTAGACATTCGAATATTGTTCTTATCAGTTTATTTATATGATATGAGAGCAAGGATGTGCCATATAACTGATAATAACTTCTGCAATATTTCCGAGTGAATTTCTTAATGTATGAAGTAGATTCACAATGTTGCGGAGAATGATTGAAATTTTCTACTAAATTGGAAATTATATATTTTGAAACAAATTCATGATGATTCGGAAGAGCTCATGATGTCGAATATAATAATGAAGAGTTCGATTGAAAAACAAATACTCGCAAATAATTTTCAACAATTCTCCGCAGCTTTGTGTCGTTGCAATATAAAACCAGGAATTGGGTCACCAAATTCATGGATACGAAAATATTACAGAATATATTCAAGCGAATTTTAACGAGTTTCATATGTAGGAAGATAAAAACAAAATTCTCTCTATGAAATTAAATAAAAGATATATACTCTAAAACGAAATCATAAAAATTTCAGAAGACTCGATGATGTTTGATATAAAAGTGAAAAGTTCGATTGTAGATAATGAAAAAACACGATTCTACGAGAATGAATTTCTAACGCTTTGGGACATGGCTGGATGACATCCTACATAAAAGTAGATAGCATTTCGTCACATTGATAAATGCCAGTGATGAGTCTGGTAAATTTTCCGGAATTCGATGACATTGCTTATAAAATTGAAAGTTATATCACTACACTAACATGACAAGAATATCCGAAGAAAAATTTGAGGAGATCTCATGGAGCTTCATGATATGGGTCATAATTATATCAACATGTACATGTTTAGATACTACACCTTATATATATCCAGGTATCCGCAAAATTGATCAAAACGCTCATAAAGGTTCTGGAGCATATTGATAACCATCATTGGTGTGGTGGTAGAACATATTGCTGTAAATCCGACAATATCACTGAACAGCATTGTCACATCAGGATAAGTCTTCGCTTCTATTGTTTCACCTGATGACACATGAATCCGCAGTTATATTGATATACGTCCCGGGTAAAAGTGACGATAATATGTTGTTGATAGGGAAGTAAAGTGGGACATTGACGTGTAAGAGAAATGGCACATTCAATATAGATATAAAGTTAACTGTCGATCGTAAACACGAAATGGCAACGGGTGAATGTGTTTGCAGCATTTATGACAAAATGTCACTGATAACGATACTGACCAAACTTGGGAAAAAAAGATTATTGTGATGACAATTGACAAAAGAATCGCGTTGGTTTTCGCATCAAACTTCATATAGTTACATTTTTAACCGATAAATTCATATGCAACATATTATGACGATCTATTCATATAAAGCCCATCTAAACCTCAGTTGAATGGCTCATAGCTATAAAATATCCAGGCATTCATCCAAAAGTGAGAATTCTTCTGTTCAATATGAGTCAATGGATATGAAAAGGAAGAATGAAGAGGAAACAAGAAAAATACCAGGAACAAAGAATATATGATATGGATTTTTTCTCAGCTATGGTTTAGTATATCATACATGAATTATGATTATTATCATTGGTATTACTATGGCTTTATATTTATTCTTATCATGATTATTATTATTATGTTTTGTCATACCGAGCCAAAGTCGTTTTGCAATGTCCGGTGGGAAGATCAAGTGCAGTAGACTGACATTTTTTTCTCTCTCTGCATCAACGGCGCGATTTGCCTCTTCAATGGAGCTCTTCAATTTGTCCATTCGTCGACGCAAGCCGTCCTGTAATTTTCCATTATTCCTTGTTGTTATTTGTTATGTGCCATCGTATTGCTCTTTTTTTTTTTTATATTGATGGGAAACATATCTGTTGGGCTTGAAGGATTTCATGCCAATTGTACGATGAAAGTGAATATGGAAACATCCTACTAATGTATATGTGAACTCATCTGAATCTATCTTATAATCTTTTATCTTTTCAATTTCAGCACTAAGATTCGATATTTTTCATGACTCGACTAAGATTTCACATGTTTAGTAGAATCGGTCGATGTTGAAAGATACTTTACGCATTTGGGACTTCATAGAGTTTCCGAGAAATTTTTTGTGATTCCATTCATGTTACAATTTTTTTCATTTATGTGAAAATCTATTGGAACTCGAACAAAGCCAGCCCTTCTTGAGTAGCCCAATTAAAGATGATATATGTTTTGTGCTGAAATTTGGAATGCTTCCGTGGCGATTTAATGAAAAGCAATAATTGTGAAATAGTCGCCTCAACATCAGTGAGAATTGGTAATCCGATTTCACTGAAGTTCACAGAAATTCCAAATTACTTTGCCAGAGAGACTGAATTATATACGCAGAAAATGTTGAAATATGAGACGATAAATAGAAAGAAATTTATTCAGTGAAAAAATGTCTCGAATATTTGACTTAATCCTCGGGAATTTAATCTGCAGAACTCATAGACATACATTTCAATTAAATTTTACAATATCACTCAGCCTCGAATCTCATTACAAAAAAAAAAAACGAGAAAAAAAGGGCCGTAGAATAAAATAGCACAATAATGAAAATATTATTTGAATTCTTGTATGTCATATAATTCATTCGGCATATAATTGATGTTAGGAACATCGCTATACATTATTTGGCGGACGCTAAATTTTTTTCTTATTTTATGACCTTCACCTGAGCTCGTGCTTGTTCACCAACAAGAATGACATCTCTGGTCGCATCATGAAGTGGTATATCCGAAATGAAGAGATCACGCCCCGTAAGTCCCTCCAGGCCATTGAGGAATGGTGAACTGACGAAGAGAATTGAATCCGATTCTGGGCAATGCACCATTTGACCTTTCAACTCCAAACCCTATATCAAACGAGCACAAAAAGAGAGGATGAAAGAAAGTAGATATAAGAGAAAGGAAAAAATTCTTGGAACCTCTAAGGATATGAAGTAGAAGAACTACTGGAATCTCTCCGATCGTTCGCTTTTATTTCGTTTTTTCTTCCCCGCAATGCAAAGTGAACATTGAGGGTAAGAATTTTGTCTTTGTTATGCGAATCCATCAAGTTATTCGGTTCATTTTTCATCTTCTCGAGATATGCCAATGCGCTTTATTGATTAGGTTTTGAAAATTTTAAACGATTTTGAGTAACGAATACTTTCGCACGCATCGCGTCTTACAACGCAATATAATATTCAAGTCCTATTGACATATACACAACATCAAAGCCGCTGAAGGATTCGATATAATTATAATACAACATTGAGAGGCTTTCTTGTGAAAATTCTTAACATTCTGTGTACAGATTCACAATAAGTCAAGATGGAAACAGACAAGCAGTCTTGAATTTATGAAAATCATGTTTTAGTGGACCTGTTGGAGATTCAACGATTCATTCCCAATTCAATTCATCGCAATGATATTGAATATGATTTTATCGTTTGCCGGATATATTGTCGTTCCAACTTATCTCGAGATTGAATTCTTATTTGAACAGTTTATCATATATTTCAACAATAAGTGATAAAAAAAAAATGAATCACAGAATAAAATTACCTCAGCGGGGAATTTTTCAGCACCAACTGGCTTCTGCAGTGTTAGAACAAATGGTGTATTCGCTCTCTTTAATATCTCGTGAAATGTGAGTGTAACACCACGTGGTCTGGTGAATAAGAAATAGGTCGATATCTCACGTCCATGTCTATTGAGATTGTCACCGAATATGCGCATGAATCCAACTCCAAGTTGCACAAGCTCCAGATGTCGATCGACTACAAAGTGCCATGGAAATGCCTTGCAAAAACTTGCAACGCCCATACGCAGATCTGCTGCCTCTCTTGATAACAAATGTGTTGATGAAGGTGTCATAACGTCGAAGTCATCGTCACATGTTGATCCCACCTGCTCGTAACGTTCTGGCGTTATGCGATATCTAACAAACAAAACAACAAACAAAAGAATAAAAGGAACACATATTTATTGAAATCAGAATATATATCATGGTTTATGACCCTTTCCCCTTCATTCATCGTAAAATATGGCTCTGTTGTTTCGCGAACTTTCGCATCACACGTGTATGAAAATTCAACCATGAAATTGATCGGAAAATGCTTTTACGTCAATAGGAACAGAAAGTCAGAGAAAATAGTGCAAAGAAAGGGTACTAGGTACCAACAACCGAGCAGTGTATAATGCCAATGTGCCGCTGGCATTGAATCAGAATTGAAGAGACGAATTCTGCATGCATTTAGGCATCAATGTTCATGCTGTGTACGCGTGAGTTATTGATATCAACGTGTATACGTGACGATAGTGAAATTTTTCTATTTACCCTCACATTCTCATGACACATAGTCCCTATAGTGATCATGAATTTTGCAACACTAATGGAGTATCGGAAAGAGTAGTGCTGAGTTTAGTGAGAGGTTTGTGGCTAGAAGCTGTTATGTTAATATTTTTATGTTGTTTTTCAAACTCGAATATTCTCTCGAATTCGATTAACCGTTCTGAAGTACATTGAATTTCACTTTCATTCTGTTATCTCAATTGTATTTCATTTTAACCCCGACGCCAGACTTTATCCAATTTCTTTTCGGTCGTACCAATGAAAATATAGATGTGAAATATTTTATAATAGAATTCAATATGAAGAATGTTCGATACATTTATTCATGGGGGTTCTGTTATCTGAAAATTATGTAAAAATGAGGCTTTATTTGTTGAAGTAGATATATGTGAATTGATGAGAAAGAACAAATTTTTTGTGTCATTTGCGTCGCGAAATGTGGCGAAGATGGCGAGAATAAAACACACAATCAAGAATTTGGTGTGGGGATTTACATGAATTGGTGCTAAAGCTGAATAAATTTTTTATTGAATTAGACTCGAAATCTGTGCTGTAATGATCGAGTGCTTCTACTAATTTTGTATTATAATTCAAATGAAAGTTATCCTAATACATGGACAATTGACAATCCAAAATTGTTCCCAATGAAAGCACTACGATTAAAGAAAATTTTATGAAGGCGATATTTCTGTAAAGATGTATTTTTCATTTCTTATGTATTCAGTGCGTTATTCATGCTATAATCTAATAATACGAATATAGTTTCCAAATGACCCAATTCTCGCTTTAATTCTTCCGACAATGAAAATGAAGGTGTGAGGAAAGTTGTGCTCTTTTCTATAAATTCAAAGGGAAAAATTCTACAATTTGCTTTAACTGAGTATGTGTGAACGTTGTTTTTAATTGCATGAAGTCTGACAGAAAGGAAAAAAAAAAAAAAGGAAAAACACATCAACAAATGAATAGAAATTCTTTTTTGGCTGAATACAACTTTCCCATTTCGCCAGTCTATTGTGTCTGATTAAATTAGACGATATCACTGAGTTATCATATACATAATATATTTTTTATCTTTAAATTCTGATTAATATCATAAAATTAAATGTGCGAAAATAATATAATATTTACTTCAACAGAGTAATCAAAAATATTTTTTATGAATTTTACCTGAAGAACTTGGTGTTGTATGGGTCTGGTAATATATACACGTCTGCTTTATCATTATAAAATTGTTTTGCAATCCCTTTCAGACTGCCAACAAGTAAATAAGCAACTGACGGGTGGTCGGTCGTAAAATGTAATTCGATTGCATCATGATTCGCAATACAAACGAATTCAGCTTCAGTATTTATCCCGGATTGATGTTGAACAACATCATTTACTCCGTCTAATGTTGTGAGAAAAGCTGTCAAATCATTGCCGAGACAGCGGAATGCGCGTTCGAGTAATCCAACGCAAGCTGTTGAAATTAATTCTTGTCCCAATTGATCGAGGAATGTATTTGCATCAATATCTGAAAAATCAAAAAACCAAATCAATTATTCTACTTATTACTTGCCAATTTATACTTTCCTTCCAATTAGGTATCCAAAATTATCTGAAAGTCGATCTCAAATTATTGAATTTCTCCATATGAGACATTTGAGTTATTACCAAAATAGTGCCCGGTGCTTGATATAACTTTTTCATCATCAGCCAGCGCGTCACAATTTTAAATGAAAAGTGACATGCGAAATTCGGATGTAGCATTGTGTTGAGCGCGTATGTGTGTTCATATATAATAGTACCAGGTGGAATAGTGGACTATAAGTGACCGAGAGCTGGGTGGGTAGCTCCCCTTATAGAATTTCACGTAAAGTCAATTTTCCGTTTATCACTTTCCATCTGTATGATATATACATATATAGAAACGAGTGTATCCACTTTTCCACACAGACAGACATTAAATTGTAGCTCACTCCGACAATTGACAACACCAATACCATTTTAAATCCCTGTCATCGACAGAATTCTTTTATCAGGAATCAATGGTCCACTGAGGAAGAGGAACTATCGAAAAAAATGTATCGTAAACTGATAGATTGAATCCTCAACGTTACATCTATTTCTCAAATTATGATATAATTTTTGAATGAGATGATTTGTTCACGAATTGACAAATTTTGAACGCATAAATAGATCCTCATTGGAGAGGGTGGAAAATACGATTGACACCAATTATTCGAGCGCGTTCAAACTGGGAGAAACGAATTTCTTTCGGTATCATCCCATTGTTCAATTGATGATCCAATTAAATGTTGAGTGTATTATTATTCCCAAGGAATATTTAAATTATGACTGTACCAAGTTTCGTTCTCAACCATATGAATTATCCCTAAATCGAGAAAAATGTTTCCAATTGCGAAATACTTTTCATCACTTTCTTGTGGAATAAGAAAGTATAAAAATGAGCTTTATGCTTTTTTTGTGTTTTTCTTCTCAATTTTCATTCATATTTCACTACGACGATGTTAAATTGACAGTGGATAAAGAACGATTCGAAGGAAGTTAAATAGATTCTTGTATCATTTGATAAAACGCACACGTAGAGTTTGGCTTGCTTTTCCTCACCACTCTCGCTGCATCGCACGAATGCAGACGTGATAAACACGAAAGAGCCAATATCATTTGGAAAGGCTATACACACGTAAATGCTTCATTTATTTTTATCGACACAGACCTTAATAGTAGACGACTTTGGAAGAGATATCTTGAGCACGAGTCATTCATTGCACATTCATTCCATTTATTTATATAAATACATACATACATATCAAATGTCACGATATATTACTTGACTGTGTTTATTTCCCTTCGTAAGAGTTATGTGTCATTTGAAATGGAAATTTATATTTGCTCACGATGAATAGACGATTATTAGTGCGAATGCAACTTCAGGAAAATGAGAGAGAAAGAGGAGAAGAAAAAAAAAACAGATCGATTGGTGTTGCTTATGCGCGTTGAGTTGAATAAATATCGCGTGACTAAAATGAGGAGATCGTATATACGCACCACTTTACACCCCTCTAGCATTTGGAACGCCGAAAGGGCGCATAAATTGTTTTTTTTTTTTTTTCTTTACTGCCATTTGTAGAAACGTGAGCAATCAGTTTGTAACTTTTGGGAGAATAGAACTCCAGGAACAATAGTGAAACCATCGCTGTTATTCTATGTGTTGTAATCGCATCAGATTTTTTTGAATCATGATTAGGATCCAAAATCGGGCACCCAAAATTATTCTGCAACTCTAACTAGATATTCTGTGAATGTTTGAAATTTCTTGAGATTCATGTTTATATTAGAAATATGGAATGTATATAAATAATATATAAATCAGAGTCTTCACGATGTCAGTACATAAACATCATATGAATACCGTATGACAGATTCATATGAGCATGATGTACGTGAAAAATATGTTTTTAAATATATTTATATTAAAAACTGGATGTGGAATTCCAGATTAGTTGATAGTTTGACATATGTTCTCTATATTCTGTATTCATGTTGATGAATATCATTCGTAGACATGTCACATCCATTCTTGCATACTTGATTATTTGTGGATCAAACTACTGGTAAAGACATTGATAATTTCAGATTTCCTGGTTGATGCGGGTCATTAATTTCTTCGTCAAGTGAATGTGACTGAACAAAATAGCAGAAAAGGGGCAGTCATTAATATAAGAACTATTTCTATTTTTCTAGTGGAATGTTTCAAGAAAGCACATTCCAAATTCTAAATGCAATGAAAATGGAATGTTAAAAGCCTGTGTCTTATATTCCGGCACTCATTTCTATGAATGAATCATAATCGAACTGAACAAGCTTGAAGGCATTCAAAAAGGATATCCTTCAGTCGAGTAATAGAAAAAATTTACTCAATAAAGTTTAAATCAATTTGCTGCAGGCATTTTAAAAACGGAATTCCAGCTCTGCAGCTACTTTCAGTCTATATAATTTTTATACTCTCTAAGATAAAGTTGCCCCAGTACTTTCTTGAACAAACTCGAAGAAAAAAAAAACCGCTGTCTGATTATTGTAAAGAAAAAGAAGGAGCAATAATTTACACTCCCTTATATATTCACATCAAAATTGTTCTAAGAAAAGTAGAGTAGACTTTATGCGACGCATGAAGAAAATTAGTTATAACTATACAATGAACGTAAGGAATTGCTATTCATGTGGAATCTAAGAAAAAGATAACGAAACAAAGTTATACCTCATAGTTTTCTGTATTTTGCAGGTGGAAAGTTATCGAGAATTCAACATAGTGTTTGAAAAGTCAGTAACAACGATTTTGAACTTTATTTTCAATTAAAAGTAGAGCATTACTCCGACTTGTTGTATTGTCTTTTCTAGTTGTCGCCCTTCCCTTTCCCTTCATCTCATTCTCGCGCTATTCTCGTCCTTTCACACCCCTTCTTCGTCCTCTTACCTACTGTCTTAGTCTCCTTTCAACAGAATTGAACTCTCGCGTCTTTGTGATTAAATTGCTTTACATGTACATTCACAAGTTCATATACCATGTACATGTTTGTATTCATATAGGCGTTCAAAGTACATTTGTGTACTTCATGAGTAAGTAAAGCAAACAAGACGTTGTTTGGGCAATAATGCGTCGACATTTCTGGAGTTTCGAGATTAATTTCCATTTTCACAGATGCCTTCCTCTGCCTGCAGCAGATTGAATATACTCAGTTTTTCATGGCAAGTTTCATACATCATCATATTCTTGAATTTACGTTATGCTGTGTGATGTTCCCGACAGTTTACGTTGTTATTTTGAATTGTGTTATTTCCTCATTGTGAAAGAATTTACAGAATGGAATGAAAATACGATGTGATATGATAGTGAATGTTTTCATAGCTATTAAAATTCTTAGCATAATTAAGTTATCATTTATTATGTAAATTTTTTCCTTGACATTTTTTTCATTCTCTCCAAACGACATAAATTATTTCAGAAATTATTACCACACTGCTCAATTTCATATACAGTAAATTATTCTTGTGGGGTCATAATGGCCCATTGATGTCAGTATATTTGTGCATCAACTAAATAACTTCACATGCCACGCGCAGGAGTTTTAACTATACTAGGTCAGCCATAATTACAATGTCATAAACTACACACGTGCATCACTTTAAAGTCATTTTGTTTTTCTTTTCTTTTTGCTCATAGCACGATTTCATATGGTAATAAAAATTTTATTGGATAGAAAATGGAAATATTCTATTCAAGTGTATTACCACGCCATACTTGGCAGGTGTATACGCGTGTGTTTATTTATGCATGTGTGTAGATATCCATGAATGAATTTTACATGGATTCAATCAAGAATAAAAAATGGAAAAGAGAAGAAAAAAAGAAGGAAAGAAGATGTCATGTCACACATTGCGACATGAGAAACGCGGTGAAGAATTGTTGTATATGGCCTTCAAATTCTACAAAATATTATTCGGGGATGAGGTTTTTCTTGAATGTGTTTCACGCCAGCATATATACACGAAAGACATATGTGTGACATAACCTTTTACGTCTTCCATTTCAAGAAAATAAGATCTACCGCATTCACTACACCTGCTTGTGGGCATATACATTTTCACCCTCGCTCCATCTCTCCTTTTCGCTTTCATACTCCCTTTTTTGACTCTCCCGCATGCTCATCGTCCGCCCTTAAATTTATATACATATATACATAAATTCATGTCACGTTTCCGCCAAATGGCTTGTCGAGTCATGTGTCACGATGAATCATGATCAAAACTGTAAGTCGACATGAAGCAAAACCCGCGAGATATTTGTGGTAGTTGTTGGAATTATTTATCAGGGGATGGAATAAATATTTTCAAATTTCTAATTCAAATACACATACGTTTTAGTTGTAAATTTCTCTAGCGCACTTCAGAATTATTCCTCGATTCGAAATGAGATATTGCGAAGAACATTTCAATTATGGATGACAAATTATTGTCGATGATTATTGCTTTATATGTTATGACCTGGAGCTTTCACAGCAATTATTTACTGGAATGGTTGAAGTTATGACGCTTTCGGTGAAGCAGGTCAAGTGTATACCATGTTGAAACTTTAACTACATTCTTTTCTCAACAAGTTTTTCGAAGCCAGTGGAAATGGTACCTTGGGAAGTGATCATGTGGATGATTATGCAGAAATTGTTTTTACATTGCCCTAGCTCTAGTTGGATGTAATTTTTTTATGCATCGCATTGAATCCCTCAATTTCTTCCAGTCAGGTTGATTATTACCCCATGTAAGACTTCAAACTTGGCAAACAAAATTTATAAATTCCAAAGAGAAAATATGGTTTCTTAATGAATCCTTAGCCTGCGAATGCAACTACGCTTGTTCGGGAAGCCAATGAAAAAAATGTTTCGCATCCAATTAATTCTTCGCGGAGTTTTTTCATCCTAATTCTGTACAACTGGTTGTTTTGATGTATCCAAATGTTTATATTATGGATGAATAATGGCAATACTGATTCGTAGAAGTACTCTTTACCAAGACTATTCTGTAAACTCTCTGGAATAGAGCTTTTCATTGGATAAAGTAACAATAGGTGTTCATCATTTATACTCGTTGTCTTTATACTCGGAAAGACAAGAGTCAGATATCCAAATACTGCCAGTAGTGTGTAAATGTTATCAACATCTCCTATAAATTCTTTCAACTTCATTCTTCATAAAGAGTAAAAACTTTCTGCGTTCTTTTATTGTGAATTCATTTCTACGTCTAGTAAAATTTTTGATAGACATTGGTATCACTCTTTTCAGAATTATTCTTTGCATATTGTATGTATCTGATTCAGAGGACCAATGATGTTTCAAAAACTTCTTTCTCAATTTTATGGATTTGAATGAAAACGTGGACGTTTCTATTTTGCGATATAAACCCTCGGCTTAATACAAAAGTGTGTGTTTCGGTACAAGCCGCTTTGTATGCACGAAAGGAATAAAGACAAAATTCAAACGCTACGCAACGATTTCTAAACTTTGGCTCTCAGAGGAAATCTCACGAATTCTCAGGTATTTGCTATTGAACGATCCCCAAACACATTCGGCTAAAAGTCCAGAATCACATATAAATAATACATGCTGCTCAAGCCGGAAGTCCAACCCAGAGAGTTTACAGCAATTTATCGTTTCTCTCATACATACTAACATCACATCGATAATTCGCATTTTTTCACTCAGTTATTCACGATTGAACCGCGTGCTATAATATTAACAACAATTTGAAATAAATTTGTGGAACTTTGAAAATAATAGTTGAATATCTTTCTCATCATCGAACGGCTGAAATAGCGGCATAAATAAAAATATGTTTGTATCATTCCCATACTTAGATTGATAAATGAACAAATTTGTTTTGCATCATTCGAATTTCATTTGAGATTCCCAATAGACGGAGTTCAATTGTTCTGCACTATTTCATTAGCCCTTATTGTAGATCACAATGTGCAAATCGTTTCTCGTGCCAAGAATAAAATATTCATGACGGATATATGCAGTATATATTGGTTTAGGCATAGATATACATGTAGATATCCATATATAAAAGTTATTGTTCCATATATAGACTTAAATTCTTCTTCAATGGTTCAGTTTCGCCGACGCCACCAGGACGCGCCGCCGGAAATATGCATGAATAAAAATTTCACGAGTGAGCATAACAAATATACAAATATCCAAGATATATACCTGCAATAAGAATTAAATGGGGGAATAAAATATAATAAAAATGTATGAACCAAAGGAAAGGTATTTGAATGAACTTATTTATGTCCACCAACAATGCGAGAAAAAGTTTTACATGAAAGAAAAAATAAGAAAAAAATAATGTGGAAAAATAATAACGATGATATGAAAATTTCTGCAGTAGTGCATGGGCAGAACTATTTCTTTTCTTCATCATAGTTTTTGATGTTTTTTCTTTCCCATGCCACTTTTCTCTTGTGTTTACGTAGTGCGACATAAAGAGAAGCGAGAAAAAAAATAGTGAGCAACAAAAATTTCTCGCACATTGCCACAGGGAAAAGTTGGTGAAACGAAAGCAGCCCCGTTGGTATAAAGATGGTGTATCTACACGAATTTTTCGTGTCCTTTCATTATATGTATGTATACATATATATCACCGTTTTTTTCTTTTATAGCTCCATCAGATTGTCTGCGTGTGTATTCATATATATACCTTTTTTCTTTTCCCATATTCTTTCGTTTTCATATTTACATTCAGGACAACAGTCTTCATGGAAAAACCGCGTCAAACGATTTCTCTTCCCTTACAACAACTCATCGAAAAACTGCTGGTAAAGGCCATCATAATACAGAGTGTTTATCTGTGGATATATGTAGAGCTCGACGGGAATAAATGGTCATCATATTGAAAAGTGGAACATTGTTCATTGCGAATTTGACAATGTAGGGAATTTTGTTTCTCTACAAGACGACAAAAGTGTTGTATTGAGAATTGACTATACAAAGCTTGGCTTTGGAGAATTCGTCGCTTTACATAACTCCATTTTTTACTTTTTGAAACAAAAATACAGTTTATGTAACCAACCAGGAGAAAAACACAGTTTATCTAAATAGAACAATACATCATGCCTTTGGATGACGACGTGTATTACCTTGTATATTCATCATCAACATTACAATCGACGAGCAAAATTTATCTTTGGATGGAGTAATTATTCATCCCTGATTAAATTCAATATGCATATCTTTGAAAGGTTCATGCAGTTATACTGAAGATAACTAAATCGAAGTTGATTAATTTCACGAGAGAATCTGTCATGGCAACTACTTTCATAAGTATGAAATAATATTCCCTCTGAAGATCGATGCCAATAATGATGAGTTTTTATCCACAAAATGAGAAATTCCACTATATTGCATAATAATTGAAATATCTCACAACAAATGCGCCACGAACTCATGGAAGAAATGTCTCTGCAGATGAGTAGTTTTATCATCATCATACACTTTCCAACATCTCCATATCATCATTGAATTCTTGAGCAATGCAATAAAAAAAATGATGTCAAGGATCAGATAATTAAAACTGAGTTTTAAACGCTATTACATTGACGCGATAAAGACTATGAGGATTATTTTGAATGTTCAAAGCGCTGTTGTGCCATCTACAGTCATAGGATAAATAATACAATATGATGTATCATTTACAGATATCAAAAACAATGAACTTTAATATTTGATTAGCAGTATTTTTTGATTTCACAAATTGAAATCTGTTGTTAGCTGTCTCTAAATTGGGGCAAAGAATGGCGAAACTAATTTCCACGTAAAATATTGCATAGTTTTTCGTGAAAAGTAATTTATCAAAAATGTAACATATATGAAAACAATTGTGCAATAACAACTGTTATTCGTAATAATCGGCAACCTATTTCTGATCCATTCAATAAATGCCATACTCAACAGTCAGACAATATTTTTCTTCATATACGTATACATGTGAAGAAGATAATGGAATGAAATCAATGCTCTTTATGCTGACTGATGCAATTTCGAGAGTTCATTTGTTTTAGAATAAATACAATATCAAAAGCAAATAATCTTACCGCAATCGTAGTTTAACGTCTCATGGATGTCCTCCAGTAAATTATAGTTCTCCTCGTTGTCAACATTGTACAGAAAATTTTCCCTGATACAGATAATTGATACATAAATGAATATTGAATTACCATTGTAAACTACATGCAGTCAGTTGAATATACAGTGATTGTTTTTATATCGAGAGATTGAATGGAGAAGAAATTCGTTGTAGTTGTGATATCGTATGGAACTCAAAGACGAGACTGGTCGTACAGAACTCATATTCACCGTTTTACTTCAGACTTGAATATTCAAAAATATTATATGCGTATATTGACTAAGGACACACCGTTGTTGTGTCGTGACGACACAATATAAATACGAGCAATAAAAAAACAAGTGAAATAATGGTCTTCGAAGTCGTTGGGCAAAACGTTACGAGACCAATCCATATGTATCTCTCAGACCATTCTCGTTTGATTTAATAGGTTGAGACTTTACCATAAAGGAAAGAAATGGGTGAGCTAAAATAATAGGTGACTGAGGGCGAAATATAAAAGACAAAGGATATGTAAGAGATACTTACAGAGATGATAAAGTTGGTTGTGGAATCTCACTCTTGGTCATAAGCGCGCTCAAGGCGACTGCTATTACTTCATTCTGAAATGAAAAAAACAAAAAAAAGAAGCAAAATTGAGAAGTTGATCAATGTAGAATGAAGACAATGGGTTATTCCACTTGGAAACTGCTATTGTTATACTTTGAAAACATAAATCCATCATATTATATGACATTGATATAAATAAATAAATTTATAGAGGGATTACAATTCGGATTTGGCGATATATGGGGATGACTCATGGGTTCAGTATACGTCAAATAAGTTTGTTCTCCGAATTATTAATGACTTCATTTTACCAGACCAATATAAGGATTACTCTGGTGAAGGTTCACCATAAGTTGTACCAAGTTTTCGAGAATGATTCCTATGTGTCTTTTTCTTCCCAATTTTTTTTATTCTTTTGTTTCTTTTTCTGTTCTTTTTGTACTTTTTATGAATTTATCCTTAGATGGATAATTAATCGTTTCATAGGGCACACGATAGGCTGGATCCCAACAGTAAACATTCAGAGCATCATTGTGCAAATGAGGAATTAGGAACATGTGAAAATTAGCTCCCGGTATCATATCACACCCACCCATATACATGTACATATATTAATGTACGTGCATGAAAGAGGGTGGATGTTTGGGATAATGTCACGGACTATTATGTGAATAATTCAGTGGTAGAGGCAAGGCTAATTGCCACTGTAACAAAATGCAGTTGGGAGTTAAATGAGTTTTAGCACACTCAAGAATTCATACTGTCGTGTTGGAGCACGGTCAGGTAATGTGTATGCACGTGTATAAATGGAATTATTTTTTGGGTATGTATGCAATGCGGGATAAGTGAAACAAAAAAAAAACTTGAATTACACTGGTGCATTCATTGTGGTATTTCATCCTTATGAATATACCATAAAATTACGATGCAATAAATCAGTTTGAAATTATCTATTGTGGGAAAAGCCAATGTGATTTGCAGGATAGATCTGTATAATCAGCCACGTAATTTAATTGTCAATGCTACGGCTGGTTCACGCGCAATTCTAATTGACTGGGATTCAATTGGAGTCAAATAGCCATACTTTGATTGGATCAATTGATAGAGTACGTATCAATTGTGTAAACGACTAGAATGAATGAGTATTGTTGTTGCAACGTGATATTTTTCATCTTGAATACGGATTGGTGAATATATTACGGTACCGGGTCTAAATTTAGGATACTATTAATTATTAATTATGAGCGTAATATTAATCATGGCCAGTCAAAGAATAATAAATACAGTTAAGTTAATTCAGCCCGGATCAAATCTTTTGTGAGAACGAAGGGTACTCGAAAATTATATAAATTCATAGCATTACTTTCAGAATGGAACTTGTTCGAATCCTTTCATGACGTTGAGTAAATTTTATCACAAGAGTCCATTCTGATTTCAAACTGCCACTCAAATTAGTATTGGTTACTTGCGAGTTCAGACATTCTTTCTATATGTTGAACCGTTCGTCCTCTCTGTATGAATGATAAATCTCATGATATTTTGTCTGTCACTTTTGTTCGAAGGTAATTGAAAGTAACTAATGTTCTTCGATGTGTCACCAAAAAAAACCGCCTTAAGACACTGTGACTTTTGTAGAAAAAGATTCTTTGAAAAGAGAGAGAAAAAAATGAAATAGTTGCCTGTACTTGTCACAAATCCCGATCAGAGCTTTCCAAGGATTTTCACTCAATTCAACTTTGATTCATCTCGAAATCTTCACTAAGGAAGCAATGTATTAATATAATGGGAATACAAGTCCCCTTCGCTTGGGGAAATATAACTCATAGTTAGAGCGTTATCTATGGTGTACGTGCACTAAGGATTTTCCCGACAAGATAAATATTCAACAAGTCATATAACTGTGAAATATACATTACTTCAATATTTGTATATTTCATTACTGAACCTAACTAGAAAGAAATGCAAAAGCTGTTCAAACAGCTCCTGCACTTTATCTCACGGTTGATTTTGTGCAATAGTATTTTTTATAAACTACTTTTTCTTATAAACTATAAGCCTACGGAGAGGTTGGCAATCTACTTACCAGATTTCTATACGTATTGAACTAGTTTTAATTATCGCATAATTTATAATTCCAATTTAATTGGGGTTGGTGATAGCCACGGGCGGAGGAATGTTCAGGGGAACTATTGGTTTGAACTAACACGAAAAGTTGGCTTACTATTAATTGGAGAATTTAAAAAAAAAAGTTGACCTGATCGGGAAGAATACATGACAATCCAAATTTTCATACACTATCCCCAAAATTAATGGATATAACACGAAAGTTTTGGTTCGGAAGTAGCTGCCATTTCTTGGCAGTTCTCAGTAGGACTCATTCAATTCGCCTTCTGCCACAGCATTCAAATAATGACTTCAAACAAAATTTTCCTGCTTTACATTTCTAATTATGCATCGAGAGTGATTTTTTTTTTTTATGTATAAGTGAATGAATCAATGTAGCGTAGATTTATGTGCAAAAGAAAATTAATAGGCAAGGAAAAAAATATCCTATCATCGTGGTTGGATATGAAATGCGCTTTGCCAAGCACTATAAATCTTTGTTAGAAATCTTTCTGTCCGCGTATTGCCGTGGCCAACCACCGACCGGCGCCGTCGCCCAATCCTTGAGAGCTTTAAACCACATATCCTTGGGCCATTTACTTCTATCTTCACAATTCTCTGAACTCCACTGTATACTAAACCTATTCATGCTCTTTTATCTATATTCGGCTATTCATTTTGGATGGTATACAAACATCGATTTGTCCCACATGATAATGTACAGAATAAGTTTCATTATGTGCTGGAAGCAAAACAAGTAATATTCTTCCAGAAAAAGTTGAAAAAACGATGAGAAAATTCCAGTTCCAGGATTGAAAGTTCATTTTCTCAATTTGACTGTGAATGAAAAAAAAATCATGGGATTATAATAATTAATTTTATAATATATGAATTTTATTCACCAAAATTTGATTGGTAATTATTTTTCATAAGATTGAAGTTTGCGACTGAGGCTATTTTTGTTACTACGACAATATTAGCATCCAGCAACTCCACATATCATGATTTGTTCTCGTCTCTATAGTGACATTGCGCGCACAGCACAATCAATAAATTACGCGAGATAATAAATTCGTTGGTTTGTCGGGTGCCGTTGTCATGAACGGGCCATGATTGCAGTCGCATTTCCTTGAAGCCATTATTTGCAAAACACATCTGACAACTGGGTCAGGTATTAGTGCAGAATCTGCCTCAGCATGACAGCATTCACCAGAGTCAGCAGTTAATGTAAAGGAGCTCTTCGTACAAACGTCTCGATGGGCTTTAGCGCACGCCGTTCGCCCTCCGTTTGCCGTGTACTACTTGAATTGAAGCGCTTCATCAATCAGAATTTCCTAAATGGCTCGAGTACACTACCTGGTTTCTACGGAATTTACATGTATCTGTAATAATCCACTCTCCGTTAACTCACGCATTGTAACTATACACGCATGTGCGAGAAGAATGGCCTCTTCGAACACAATATTTTGAAATAAAAATTGATCCATGAGTGTAGTTTGATTTCAACGTGTAGTCACGGAAGCTGTGAATGATAAAATCGTTCTCAGAATATTCAAATCAAACTCTTCAACCGGAAACGTTAATAAAGATAGGAGGAATTCTGAAATGTTTCTCATCATAACGACGAGATATTCAGTGTATAAACGGTTGTATCGCTTACGAGATTTGATGTATTCCAAATGAGATTTTGAATAAATCTTCTGCCATGAAAATTGGAATCGTTTGGAATTTATGAATTCGTTATCGAATCATTCGACTTTAAGGACGTAATCTTCTTAAAAACTTGAAGAATAAAATATTTATCGGTTATTTCGATATTCATCACACGTGGTAATCGTACTCAGATACTCCTGAAAATATCCATTGTTGAAACGATATATCCGTTATGAAGGATGCACACGTAAAACTTGAAAATATCTCTAGAAAGAGTATTGAAATATTATTCTCTATTCCAAAAGCAATGACAAAAAAAAAGAGGGAAGGGGACATTTCCTAGTAGAAGTTTCTTACACAATACAAGTGAATTTTTATTGATAGATAATGTGAAAAATCCAATGGTCTTCAGATTGTTATCGAATGCAATATAATGATTTGTGTGATAAGAATACATTGAAGTTGAATGCGTTTATAAATTCACTCATATAAACGGCTATTTCTATGAAACCCAGAAACGTTGAAACCTGTCAAACTTGATTTCCGACCATTTCCCTGAGTAACGAAGTCTCGAGGACGTCATCCAATTTTCCTCAATGGAATAGAGCATGGCTCACTCTCGACCACGAATGAACGCATATGTGCATCATATGTACTGACTCACAAATGATATTTCCAGGATGGTCCAGGAGAATCACTGCATTCTGAATGAACATGGATAAAATGAAGTTTCACAATGACAGACACTATGAACTTTTGTGAAAATGTCAGATGTTTCTCATTCGTTTTAGTGCAATTTATCGAATGGTTCTATCATCAGTAAAATCATGTTGTACAGTTTTACGCTATTTAATGTCACTTGTGAGTATGAGCCATTATGCAGCAATCCTCTGAGGATAGTTCTAGTGCTGATCGAATGTCTCAGCGAATATTGAGATGTGACAGTATCTTTTCTTTTCGGATATTGCCATGCTCTAATAAAATCGCGTTGTCATCACGTTTAATGTATTGATGAGGGAACAAAATCTATTGCAGTAAATAATTCTTGTAATTCCATATCAAAAGATATTTCAATATACGTGTTGTGAGTGTGAGGATTCTATCCAAAAATAATGCCGCTTCGAAAAATCATTCACATTCCAGACGATGTTATTTATTTTGATTGATGAAGGTTTTGATTTGATAAATTGAAACACTAGATAAGACTGAATATTCGGTCATTGTATTGGCAATAAAACTGTCGATCTTCTACTTAGAAGGCAACACTTTTCAAATATATTGATTCACTTCGGTAAAATAATACTCATGAGTGGTAGGTAAATTCAGTGAAGTGTTGTCGTAGAGTGAGACCTCTCTAAGGCATATTATAATACTCGTAGGATAATGGAAAATATAAGTGATACTATAACAGCATATATACCTGATGATATTTTATATGAAAAATTCCAATTCAATTTAGTGTCGATAAAAATGATTGAGACATCACAGAAAGAAAGAAAAGAATTGCTCTCAGATGTCTTTGGTCTAAAAATATCTACCGACCCACTCAACTTTTTTCTCGCTATTAAATAAAGTGATGAGATTTGATGAATAATTTCTTTAGTATTTCTATGTTGAAAAAAGTTAGTAAAGGACAGAATTATTTGAAATATATGACTGCAGATACATGAATTCTGTCATCGGCGGGTCTTAGGGAATTGAGTACTATTCATCTCTCATCCGTGGAGTTTTATTTTTATTTTTGCAGTCTGTTTTTCTTTCGCATAAGGAAGTAGAATAGGAGTAATGAAATTTTACTTTGAATCTCCGACCACGAACGTGAGCGCATATGTATATCAATTTCGCGAGCAAGTTCACAATGCAAGTCGCTCTGTCACGACTCTTGATGTATTAGTCACGAGAGAAAAGCATGAGTTTTCATTTTGATATTTTCATTTCCTTCCTTGGTAAAAAAATATGGAAAACAGTTGTAATTATCACTGGGGATTCCTCTTTAAAAACAGATTATGTCTTTGATATATGGATGTATGAAGAGTTCTTAATCAAAATTTTAGAAATACGATAACCTTCTTGTTCCTAAGTCAACAAAGACCTCTTTGAAGCGTGATACTTACGCCATCCCAGATTTATCCTTCTTTTGTTTATTTGCATCTGATGAAAAGTATTTTTTTTTCACTTGAGTTTGTGTTCGCAATGAATGTAAAGGTGAAAACCTAAGTTTTGAAAATTATATGTTGCGTGATTCTTATTAAAAAACATTATGGACAAATCCGTCAAGTGAAATTTTGAATTAGAATTGGCAGTACAATTAAACAGAGAATTAAGAAATCGACGACTAGATATTCTGTTCACCGACTTGTATCTTCAATGACTCATAAAATAAAAAGTGGATCCCAAAATTGGGAGTTTTCTTCTACACTACGTATATGTGCCATGCCCATAACCAATTTATAACATACATGAAACGATAGATATCGCTGAATTTGCTCCATTTCTCTTCCTATCTCACGACTCGTCGATTCCATTACAGAAAATCGATACGCTCACATATATTCTCTGCTTGCACAAAAAAACTTCCAACCTTTTTATTTCGATCTATCATATAACGACAAAATTTTCAGAAAGTTCTTTGGCCTCAAAACGTCCAAACTCGATCAGCAAGATACATGGAAACTTTTCCATAACGAATGATGCTCCCTGATATAAACTTTTAGCTTCAAAATGCACGTGTTTGATAGCAGTGTAAAATGTATGAAGAAAGTTAGCTCTTGGGCTACCACATCAAGAGAATGAAAAAATAAATAAAATGTTTTCTAATAGGTTTTTCATTTTATCATTATATAATTATGCAATTTGTTTGATGTTTATAGTTGCTTTATATATTTCAATTAGATCTTAATTGGTCAATAGGTTTTCATCCAATGGGTAAAGAAGGAGAGGAGGTTTGGTCATCAATTGGACATTACTTATTAATTCAATAAAGTGAATTCAACATTCAATGGTAATTCTATATTTAAACGGTGGAACAAATAATAATACATCGTCACAACGTTTGTTCTAATAAAATACCATCATTCTTGGTTATTTTGAGCTATCTAGAATAAATTACACAATGAATTTCATTGTCATAGGAAACGATATGACGTCAAACAAATATCACGTCTCAGAAATATCACAGTGTCGTATATGAAATGAACTTTAGACCTGAAACTAAAGTATTTCGAATATGGCCATTATCGATGGACCGTTTTGCCAATTCTCTAGTAGTTTAAAATTCGCGTCGCGAGACAAACGTATTACCGATATGAATGAAAATTGAAAACGAAATCAATATCAATAAAAAATATTGGGACTTGCGGCTACCATTGCTACTGCTTCTTCTTTTTCCGTCTCGAAAGTTTGGAACGACAACTAGTGTACGTTTGACTTTCTATAGCAAATTTTATGCACTATAACCTGTTGATTTTCGAATGAGACAATAATAATGAAATGTGTTGCTACATTTGTCACTAAAATAATGATGTACATTGCTTGTGACAAACAAAAAATCTTCCGGTTCATTTTCTCTCACCAAAAAGTTAAATAACTATTTTCAATTGTTCTTGCAGATAAATTAAAAAGAAGACGCGGATTATATCTGGTTTCGTTCAGATTGAGTGGAAAAGAAAGAAAGGAATGGAAAGAAAACCACTCGCTTTCCACATCACTTATCAACGCCAAGATATCACGGGGCAGGTCCATCCGTTCACAATTGCAGTCACAGCATAAGAGAAAGTGTAGAATTGAATCTAATTCGTTGTTGTATAATTCAATCAATTAATTTTTGAGAAGCTGAATGTGAATATTTATGTTTCTACTTCTTGGGAGTGGGATTTCATTTGATGACACCAATTTTCGGTTGACTACAAATTAATGTTGTGCGACAAACAGTAATTTTCAACGAGAGAGTTTGACTAGATGCAACTACTTCATCAGCAATTTCAGATTAGTGTCTGATACGATAATGACATTATGGTGGACTGAAATCTCTAACAGCTAATCATGACACTGAAATTAAAGATGAACAAGACTACTTTTTGATATTGGATTAATGGAGAGAGATTGTAATCACAATTAAGTATGTCTGAAACGCGGAATTTCAAACCGAAATTCAATCTCATAATTTATCGATATAGTAATGACACCTCATTCGAGAATATCCTGCCTAGTATTATTCATCACAGTCACTAATCGAATATCGAAGAGGATTATTCATAAATATAAATAAAAGTTACTTATGATTATGAATTGGTGGATCTCAATGGGATAAAAATACACGAATATTCATATTGTTCAATACACTATGAGACTTGAGATTACATGGCTTATATTGAACCCAAATAGAGCGATATTGAATCATTTTTTATTGTTCAATGGGTATCATCTGAACCAAAATTAATACTTCGTTTTATTGCTACTTCACCAGTTGGGAATAATAAAAAAACATAAAAATTTATATCATTTGATCCTTCTCCATCCATTTAAATTTCGATAAACTCTATAGATTACAACGATATGGGACGAATGGAATCAACGGAACTGATGGGGACATGTTTTTCGGTTGAATTTTCTCGGTTGTAAGTGAAGATCTTACCAATTGAAATTGTTTTTTCGTGGGTATCACCATTTCAATATATTAACCGAAATAAAAGCATTGAGAACTTCACAAAATCCTATTTCCTACGGTCATACCTTTGACAGAAGTATCCTACAGGAGTATCCTACAAATTAAATCCTTCACATATTCTTTACCTAACTTTTTTCCAAAAAATACATTCAATTGGTATTTTTTATTTATCCATTCGTATTATTCTGTGAGGTGTGACCAATGATATGCACTGGGCTACCTTTTTTTCGTAAGAATAATACGACTCTTCATTTATCATTGAAATAACGAAATGCGAGAACCCTCCCCATCTACGATTGATGGATTTCCACTTGAAAAAAAGGCACTTGATGACTCTTTACCACTTTTCAAGTGATTTAATCGTGTCGTGGCTCAACGGAATTCTCTGTTTTATCTTTTCTGTTGTCCCTTCCTTTTTTCTTCTTTTATTCACTTTCATGAAGGATTATTCGGACTTTATCGGATATTTACTTTAAAGAAAAATGTCGGTGTTCGTTTCCTCTTCCTCTTCGGCCTTATCGAATTATGTTTCTAATCACAGCAACTTCCTTCAAATGACGTGTTAGAAGCCAAGCCAATTTCAACAGGTTTGTATGCATCTATAATTACGCGTAGCATTCAGAACAATAGTAGCGAAAAAATTACTGTCGACTACTATAATCATCGTAGAGTATCATGTTGAATGCAAAGGCATACACTTCAAAGGAGCCAACAGTTTTCGTTTGAAAAATTCTCTCGTACCTCTGATCTTTCACTTTCAATTCCGAGTTTGATGATTAAATTCTCATGTAAATAGTTTCTTAAACTTTCAAGTAATATAACCAATGTATCCATCGTCGTACATGGCAGACACCATCAGAATTATCACAATTTCCAATAGAATTCAATAACAGTTACTCTCAGAGCCCTTGGGCAAAACAAGTAAAAAATTCATTTAATTTCCTATCAAATGATTCCACAATGTGGAATAATTTTTTGGCACTTATTTACAATGTGGATTAAGACATCAAGAATGTGTAATGACTCCATGGATACCCATAACCATTCGTATATAAGTCCACTCATATACGGCTCAGTGGTGCCGCAATTATGGTTAGCCATTATTAATAACAGCCATTTACTTCCAACTACGACTTAATACACAGCATGATGATATATTTGTTTGACAATTTTCGTCATATCTATTGAATCTTTCACATTTAAACAAATATTCGCTTTAGTCTATTGAAATTGACGATTGCAATATACCTTCCATTATCCGATTCTATCTTCCCGCAAACGACTACTTGTGAAATTACGTTTCGGCTGTTAGTATACGAGCATATATGAACGCATTTGTTGGAACACGAGTATGGGGAAGAGACGTCCATCTACTATTTCCCCAACTTCCAGTTTGGATCGAACAAGAGCTTCCCTCGTGGCATCGGCTGAAGCCAAGGTAAAGACTACTACCCGCAGTCCTACTACCACTATTATTACTCACACGTTTATGTATGTGTACAGACGAGTAAAGTTGGGGTATGAAGAGAAGTGGAAATGAAATGAAGAAGGGCCAAACGGTTATACATGAATAGAAGAGTTATCCCTCCTCCCGTCACATTTCCTTGCCAACGATGTTGAACGGCCACGGCCCAACACACACGCGATAGTCGAGTAGATATGGGTGATATATGTGCAGCCATCTCTAGCGGAAAAGTTTTTTCACGTACAGCCTAACCACATATTACATCAATATATTTATATGAGCGTATGATAGAACGTATGGATCAGAGGGAAATCTAATGACGGTGAAATGGACCTTTGGGTTTATTGCGCAGAGAATTCTGCACTCGCAAATTTCGGGGTTTCCGATCATTTTCGTGTTCTGAGTGCTTCCATCGCTACATGAAATAATGCATAGCTCGTTTATGTATATGAATAAAATTGTGGAATTAATTTTAAAACATTGAGGGTACTCTAGTATCCAATAACATTTCACGGAAGAAAGAAAATTTCATAGTTATGTGTAGCCACTTATGATTTTACACGCATTACAGGCTTACAAGTGGTGACAATAATTGACGTTCCCGACACTTTTTTCCGTGATGATACTTTCTTGAATAAATTTATGTATTGTAAATAGGCATCTAAGTAAATATTCAACTTTAAATCCAATAACATCCAATAGATGAATGATTTCAAGTACGAAAATGTTAATCGTGATACTCAAGAAGGAGAGTTCACATAGAATAATGCGCCACTCGAAACATCCCAGCGTAAGCCGCGCTTCTTTTATTAATAGGAACATGTAGCGAGCACTCTCCTCATTGTTGAAATATTACTAACATATATTATTTTTTTTTTTTTCTCATTCTCATTTCTGTTCTCCTCAACCATTTGATCTCGTATATTTATTCACATAGTGAAAGATACTCGTTGAATATTCAAAGTCCACTTTGAAACCATCTATATACCCAAGCTTGGAAGACACAGACATACAGTCCTTTACACACAGGTGAACACGGATGTGTGTATGCGCAAATACAAAGCTGCTTTGCGAGGAATTTTTTAAAACCTTTCCATAGCTTTATCGAAACTTCATTGCATATTTCACCTGTAGAATTCCCTCTCGAGAACGTTGAAAAAGCATTTTCCCTTCATCTTTTGCTCACTTATTTTTTTATTTCATCTTGTATCATAATTTAATACACACATTTTCTCACTGTTCGCCATATATATTTTTGAATAGACATTAGCATAATTGAATTATATCAGCAGTTTGTTTTATTACTTTTTATGAAGAATATTTCTCGTCTCCCCATATTGCTATATATGTGTACTAGCAAAGTTAATTTTTGTGAACCAATGGAATAGAGTGAAAAAGTTCGTTCCAGAATTTGACGCCTTTTTTTTGCCTAGAATATTTTGATGAAAAATTCTTTGGCAAACGTAAAAGGGATTTTCTGCTATTATGTTATATATGCAAGACTCTTAATCCAAATATACTCTTGTGAATTTTATAAAAATATAAATATTATGCATAATTCATATGCTTGTGAACTGTAGCATGCGCATTTTTACTAAACTTAACGGCATAATAATTTTGATTGTCTTTCGTCGTGTTGTGCTTCAATCTGCTTATCAAAGACGCGTCGACATACATCAAGTAATTAATGTAAAGTACATGGTGTACTTGAGCTTCAATATTTTATGTTAATGGGAAGTTTGCTAACCAATCTTCAATCGATACTTTATCTGTTCATTCCTTTGGAACATACAGAAATGCATTAGATTAGAAAATAGGTGATTCGCAGCTTAGTTGAGAATAACGAACAATGCTTGTATTGAGGAATTAAATTATACCTCTGCGCTCTCAACAAAAGATTATGTTTTGTGGGATCATATGAAGGAAGGAACACTGAGATATTTTTCCGAAAAATACAAGCTATAATACACAAATCTTGATATGACATACGGCGGAGGCGTTATAATTCGATAAACATTATTCATTAATGTAGCGACACTGAAACAAGTGAAAAAATAATTGGAATTCACTGCTGTTGAGATAAATACATCAGTAGCGGAGCTTTTTTGGCAATTTCAATAATCCCACAGTGTTTTGGATTAGAGGGATACTTTTGATTCTGAGCGTCAACAAAACATTGTTATTTATCATCACTTGAAAGTTGTTGCACACTTCAAATTGTGTCATTTAATTTTCTCGTGAATGTGTACTGGCCGCAGGAAATGAATAAAAAATTTTTTTATAATACTACTTTCATTGAATCAACATAAAAGCTGTGCATTTCTAGTGAGAGAAAATATTTATATTACATCCACAAGAATGAGAATCCATTTGAAATTCTTATTTCTATATTGTCTTGAAGTTAGTTCAGAGTTTTCAAATATTTATTTGAATATTTTACATATTTGCATCAGCAAAATCACAATTTATAATTTTGTGAATAATTATTTGTGTGACTCGGCTTAAAACAGTGTTATATTGTTGTGAATACATGGAAGAATTATAACTCTCGGTAACTTGCCATTATTTGGAATAAATATATCATGAATAAATTAAATAGTTTGAATGTTGAATCGATCACGACGGTAAAAGGAGATCAACTAAGGAGAAAATTGATATGTTGATTCTCTACTTATTCGAATTTCTTTCTGATTAAATACATATTGAATGCCAAATACAAAATAAGCTATGTTAATTTTTAGAAAATCCTGATTACCAGGTATGTTGATATAATTTTTGTATATTACTCCTAACTCAATCCATGTGAGAGTTTAAAAATCATATCTCCAAAGGAGAAGGACCAGAATAAGATATGGATGTTCGCACCCCCAATCATATGCAATTTGTACATAAGATGTACATAAAATGATACAGAATATAAAGTACTCCTGCTATATCTGCAAGCATAAAACCCCCCAGCGGGTGGTTAGTGCAAAAAAACCACCAGACGTCTTATCATTATCATTATAAGTCTGTTTTCCACCAGAGGAGTTTGCAAGTGACATTCAAATCTTTTGATAAAACTCAATTTCTCGTGCAAGCGCAACAATTGAGTTGATTATTTAATTACAAGGTGAAAACCATTAAAATGTCAACATCTCGAATGCATTTATCCGAATAGGAAACAATCGATTTTTAATTAATTAATGGAAACGAATTACTGGAAATATCATGATAAAAAAAATGATTGCATACATCATCATAAATGAATCAATTAATTAGTCGCCTTCTAACCAAATTAAATTTTTTTATTCCCGATTATTGGAACGACATGGTCTAGTTATCACAGTACAAATATTTTTCCAATTGCACAGTAATTAATTAATTAACTGTTATTTGCAAAACGCTTATATTATGAATTTTCCGCCAATAAATTATTGGTTTCCGCCAAATAGTTATTGAATTCAGCGAAATTATCAAAAATAATGTAAAACAGGGCGAAGAATTATATCATAAATTCATCCATAAATTTTTTAATTATTATCCATACAAAATTTGCTCATTTTGTATAATCGGAAAAGTTCGTGTGGAAATACCTTAATATTTAACAGCCACAGAAATTGTATTGTTGAATAATGAATATCAATAAGAAATTAACATAACTTCTGTAATTTGAATGAATAATTGCAAACCAACATATTGATTCGAATTAACGAAAGTGTTCAAACAATGAACGAATGAATGAATGAATGATCACATGAGTATTTGAAAAATGATGTATCATCAATCGTGGATTCATACCTTGAATAATCGCTAATGACATGTTATAATAAGTTAATGAAAATATTTACTTTGTGGCATAATGATTCTATGATCTTTCTAATTGAATTATATAATTTATGTTTCATACCGATGGATTTGTAAGGACGATAACAGCGGCTCGTAGATGTTTTAGATTTAATGTTTGTGTGTCTTCTTGATCATCAATTTCTTCACCCAATAATGACGACGTGATCTGTACTGATGATTGCCGACATGGCTTGAATCTTTCATTTCTATTAGTAGTTATTCCAGCATTACTACTACTACCACCATCACCAGTACGACTATTTTTATTACCACTATGTTCATCAACTGTTGAACAATCATCGCTCAATCTTGTTCTACTGAATCCACGTGAGAATGGACATGCCATCTTGTATACTTGAAAATGTATTGTACCACGCTGCGATCACCACAACTACAACACCAACAACCACCACCAAGTTATCCTCGTGGGATGTGAAAGTTGTTTGTGGCAAGTGAACAGTATATCAATTAGTACATTATCTCCACATACTGTACGCCACCAAACATATTCATCAAATAATTTCAATTAATTTTTAGTCAATTGCAATATTAATCGAAAGATGAAACTGCTTCATACATAGACTCACATATAAATGAATAACCATTAACTATCAATCATATATTTGATTTTAGTGACTTTGGATTCTTTTCTTCGCATATTTCTCTTCGCAAATCTATTAAAAATGAAATTATTATTTCTGTTTTTACTCAATTGTGAAAGAGGAAATTCGATCATCAATGATTAATGTAACTTTAATCTTATTCACGTCATCATCGATCATAATATATGACCGTAAACATATACGGCTTACAATAGTGAAACACGAGGCTACAATCCTATGCATATATACTACTCCACACAAACTCACGCCGTTCTATTTATCAATGCTTTCTCTCCTTTTCTCCCTTTCTCGTATCTTTTTTCAATTCGTTTATTTATTTATTTTTCGCTTTATACCACCATGTTTTTTCTAAGAACACGAATGAAGCACGTTTATTCCCATTCACTGTTTAATTTTTCTCGTCACGAAGATAAATCAAATAATATTACAAATAACAAGATGGTAATTTAAATCTTTTGCATTATATTACCGTAAATCGAGTAATAATAATTGCTTATGCTGATTATACCCGCCGAAAATGTTCCTCATTATTTATTTTCTCTCTTTTTTCTCTCAATGATTATACATACTTTGTCCATATATTCATGTATACATAAATATATTTACAATATTATTGCGGAGCGTTTCATATCACCGATGAATGGCGTGTCTCAGCGCGTAGCGCCATACTAGTTTGCAATTGACCGATCCAGCCAGCAGTGCCAGCAGTCTGGGTTCGCCCAGTGGTCGCGTGAGTACAACGAAGACAATGTTAGAATCATCATGAGCACGAGGAAGGAAACGAATATTTAAGTTATACGCATGCGTCACCATTTTCCGCACACGAACATTTATACCGATATATCTATCTGTATACATGGATATATACATAGAATATATATATGTGTATGTATGGAGGTGGAGAAGCCGCGCGGGCGCTTCATCCCCTTTCACTTGGGTCGCTATTGCAGCTGGGACGCACGAGAATACGTGCTCTCATCATTGCACTCCAACTTCGTTCAGTTGTTTATGTATAATTGTTTGTTATTCCTTCTCAATTCTTTCCTTTTTTTTTTATTTTAGTATCATATACTTGAGACCATGTTGAACAGAGTTATAAATATTAGTAATTTTCAAATTTCGGTTCTTTTAATTTTTTTATACGGTAAAATTCATTTAAAGTGTAGAGAGTAAAAAAAAACGCCATTACTCCAATTATTAGAATGCACTGTTAATTAATTAAATTAATTATTCTTTGAACATTTTGTCGCGTCACCAATTTTTCCTCCTTTTACTTTTCCATTTGTTCTTTCTTTTCCCTCTTTTTTCGTACTCATTTCATTAATTTTTATTTCTCGTTAGTGGGATTTTTTTCTCTGTTCATTCTTGAAGACAGTTTCTTTTATTGTCTTTTTTTTCTTCTTTTTCTCTTGGGGGGTTATTAGTTCACTCTCGATCAGTGAGGATGGCGATCCACACCATCAATGCCATCCAAGGAGAACAAGACACTCACGATCATGAAAGTGATTGAACATCGACGGACAACGAAGAACGGTTAATAATGAAGTTTTTTCCACACGTATATATTCTCTTGTCAACAGTATTTATGTAGAGATGTATGTATATTTATATATGTGTTATAGATGTGCGAATGAAACATGACTAGCCACCGATTACATTATCGATTACCGTAATTTCAAGTGAAGCGAGATGTGTTGACAAAGATGTATTGGGAAAGTATGTGACGGAGATCGTAAGGGTCAAATAGTTCGTTGGTATAATATCGTAAACATAATATCTATAATTTATTTGTATTGCGTAAGGTTACAATAATCAACAATAGAATCTCAGTATCAGTCCGGTTATTTATTGAACAGTTCAACATTTTATATTCAATTAAGGACAACGTTATGAAAAACGAATGTCACTGTACAACTGAATAAAAATGAGTCTTGCGTGAATTTGACTGAAAATATTCCGTTAAAAGTATTATTGTCCTAGGTAGTTGGCATTGTGTGACTTAACAGCATCGAAAAGGCTTCACGTGTAATCCCTCGAGGACGAGGTCGTTCTCACTCGGGACTTTGTCTCGTCTTATATCTCGTCAATCAATTCAAAAAAATATTATCTTATCGCTTTTTTCTCTACAATAAACTATTATTATTATTATTAAATATTTGTGGAACAATAAAATAGGCAGAGAACGGACGAATAATACTTGGTGAAAATATTAATTCCACTCTCACCTGACATTAATTTTATGTCAACAAACAATGTATTTCCGAGAATACTTTGGGACAGTTAGACAATATCAACAAATTTGTTCCAGTTCAATTGAAATACCTATGTAGAAACGTATATATACACATAGATGTGTATACATTGGCGCGAGTCATCTTTGCACAGCACAAAATGCCAACGTAACATAGAATACAATCGAGCTAAAAGATCATCAAGTAAATACTCAATATTGTCGAGTACAATTGTTCCTAGAGTAAGTCACAGCTTTGATAGATAGAGATTTGTCGAGCAGACAAGTGCACGTCAGCGTACGTAAATATTTCAAGCATGTAAATATACGTTCTCATTTATACTTATGTGTTAGTGAGTGTGTTTTGAAGAAGTAATTTTTGGGGTTCTAAAATTATTCTCGTGATGACGCGAAAATTATAGAAATAATTATCAATATGTGCAGGTGACAGCCAGCTCTGATGATGAGTGGGGGATGAATTTTAGTATAGCAATATTCAATCTTCAATATTCAGAATTGTATGGAAAATTTTCATTCCAATATTTCGTACGCTTTAAGTTGACTGATACGACACTATTAACGGGCCTCTCTTCTTTTTATTGCAATCCAGTTTTCTGTAGCATGAAGTTTTTTCTTGCGTGAAGCGGAAAATTCGAGAAATATCATGAGAACGTAGAAAATTTTTGTGTGTTCTGATATTGAAAAGTGAAAATGAACATTTGATTGTTCTAACAAAGGGGGAAAAAAGAATTTTTTTCGTAGATACCTTTATTTATCAATCTAAATAAACACCATTTTTTCAGGCTTTTTACTTCAGCAAATACGCTTGAGGGTGTAGAATGATACACGAAATTCTAATTTCAATAGCCAAAATGACAGTTATATGCTGGCATTTACTCTATTTGTGGGCATTACAACTTCAAATGTATTTCCACATCTATATGCATTAAAAGAAGTTTTATATCACCTCTAGTATTCTTTTTTATTACATTTTTACTATCAGAAAATTACTTGTACGAGAATAATGCAAAATTGTCAACAGTAATAGTGATATTATACATTATGTAATACAGGGAATATTACTGGAAGATATGACATACTCTCTTACTTTCGCTCATATACAACTAACACTAAAAAAGCGTATTGCAAAAATTGAGAAGTGTTGATAAGGGAAGAATATGATACACATATTTCAAATAAAAAAATAAAAAAATAGAAAAACGGGAAAACAACAATTAATGAATAATTGCACGGCTCTAAGCTCATTAATTTATGTACTGTCGTTGGTTGGACGTTTCTACTCGAGAAAAAACTTTATCTCCTTCGAGAGTCTGACGAGAGAAAAAAAAGTGTGGACTGCGGAAGTAGGTAAGAGTGCCTATGTACTTATGCTACTACTTTCATTCGCTCTCTCCCACTTTCTATCTGTTACACCCTCTTTGGGAGCTTATCCTTCTCACCAACTTCCGCCATTGCTTTTTCTCATCGTCTAGTTACCGATCCTACCACTATTCCTCACCCTGAAGGGGATGGTGAGGCGGATAGGGAACTGATAAAGAAGATCTCTTGAGAGAACGTTGGGAACATTAAGGACATGCAACTCGTGAATTTATATTCGTGTTGCCATCCACATTGATCCAATAAAAAGGAAAATGAGATATTTTGTGTAATGACTTGGCAAATGTCAGAAATCACGAACATGAAAAAAGAGAACTCACTAAAATTTACTTGAAAATAGTTTTTCGTTCTTTTTCTTCTTCATATTTGTTCTTTTTTTTTGCATCAATTTAATTCATCTAAGTGGAAAAGTTCCTAATTCCCACTTGTAAATTGTAAATAATCTTGAAGTGTCCAGCACAACTTTGCCAGAAACTTGCTAACTCGCAGTACGAACTTTCGCATAAGAAATTTTCATTTTTAATGTGTCCTTTAGAAGTGAATTTTGGAATAATTGTATATAATCAAAACATGTGTTTGTATACGATGTAGCAACATTGTTCGAGTATCAACAAAAGAGAGGTATGGCAATTGCAGAATGCTGTTGACGCTGGAGCTTTTATAGCACTCAGTTCGTCATGAACCAAACCACTTCTGGACAAGCACTCAAAATTCTCTGTCTACAGAGGTTTGATTGTTTTCAAAACGCTCACACACATGCATACACTCTGGCAAATACACGATCGGATACGATATTGCTGGTTAACGTAAGCTTGCAAACTCGAAAGTCACTGAAGTGCTCTGAGTAATTAAATGTTGTGCTTGGCGTGGTCCGCCGCCCTTTGCCCGCATGGGTTCACATATTTATCGACCCTTCCATGAAGTTTCATTTTCCATCATACCTCTTTTAATATATTGGACATATAGAATAATTCACTCTGCTGCTTTTTATCGTTCAGAAAAAAAATTGTGTTTTTAACAACGATCGAATGTTTTTTTTAATGTCGATAGTTATATAACAAAAAGTTTTGTTGATTTAATTAAAGTAGCTTTTTTTATGAACCATGTTTGAATTTGTTGAGGATCGTATTGGACACCGTGACGAAAATATGAAAGCTAAAACTGAAGTTGGATATTTATAAAAAAAAACCTCTGTTGCTATCCTTTTCTTGCCGATCCCCTTTTTCTGTAAAATTTTCATTACCGAGAATTTACTTTTGTGCTGTCCGCATATCCTCAAGATTGTTTACTCTTCAAAATTTCTATGTTGATTCAATTTCTTCATAGGCATTTGCCACGTATATACATATTTATATATATATTCCCTACATCCCTTCTTTTATACTTCAATATTTCAATATAGAAAATTGGAATCAGCAGTAGTAACTACTTACTTTTCATGAACTTCAAGTAACTCTATTAGTTTCCCCAATTTCTGAACGTTCATAGTAGATGAATAGATAAATCGCTTCCAACGGATGCAGACATCTCGCAGTACAGATTAGGGCAAACAACATGTCATCTGGCATCATCACAAAACTCCTGGATTATTCCATATGAAGACATATACTATTTCATCCAATATCCATTACTTTTTCCCATATCATTCCATCATGAATTTAGAATGTTGCAAAATTTGATAGAATTTTCGATCGCAATTTGCATACGTAAATCCCGCAACCGAACCAATATTCCTTTTATTACATCATGAAAACAAAGGCTAATGAACGTAAAAACTCCGATAGGGATGAGTACTCGAGATGAAAAACTATGCTCGAACAAAAGTTTTTGAGGTTGCGAATTCCTCAACCCAAGTGAAAACAAACAACCCAAAAAATCCTAAAAGTGTTTAGGCAAATGTGTGACGAGGCGTGATAATATACACATCCACATATCTATCTATAGAACAATCCTGATTTGTTATCCTATTTTTGAAATTGAATTTTATTCGGTTTTCTATTTTCATCTCCAATTTATTCCTTTTATTTCCATTATTTCTAACCTACGAATTTTGATCGTCCGCAAGTTTGCATGCGGTTCAGCTTTTCCTTTTTATTCTCACTACCACGTACGGATATATATACATAGATATTGGATGTGTATGCATAACACACATATATATATATATATATAACACATACATATGAGGCGCACCGTCACAGCTGAGAATTGATTGACCCCGTTCCTCGGACCCGCGCGAGGTCGTTAAATCGAGAGGGCGCAAATAAAAGCTCGACTAATTAGGTTCTTTATTCGAGAACAGCTTCATATTCAAAAGTGGGATTTTACGTCTATACACACATGAGTAAAAATAAGTACAATTACATTGAATGAATGTATTTGAATCTGACTGGTCATTCGATATTCACTGCTATTTTTGGTTGAACTTTTAATGTAACATCAGAATTAATTATAATTATAACATCATTATTATTGGGATGCAATTGAAAAAATTCCTGATATTGATATGAAAGAAGGTATAAAAAAAGCTAATATATTTTATTCATTTATTTTTTTTTCGTTCATGTGCAAATACGCCCACGAAAAGTGCGGTTAAATCGATAAATGATGGACGACTGTCAATGCGAAAAAATGATGTAACTTTTTCTGCATGATAACATGGATATATATTGTATAGATATGTTCATAGACAGTTATAGGAGATACCGCCCCGATGTTAGGGGGTTGTTACTCACAGATTCTTTGAGAAAACCAATCTCAAAGAAAAAGAAGAAGGAGAAACATCCCAAATGGACCTGATTTCATTTGCACTCAAGCTTCCCATTCACGTCCCCCATATTATCCCAGAACGACGTTTTTTATATACAACCAATCAATAACTCTGATCATTCCCACATCGTGAAATAATGAAAGCATGAGATTGATGGATACATAAAAATGTGAAGTATAATATACGAATGTAGACATATTAACATGTATTATTGCGACTTGGATATTGAGTTGATTTAAATTTAAATTTGATTATTAATTTGAGTCAAATGTATTATTGATACATAAATGGATTCACTGGATCCTAATTTGTAACAACGAAACAGTTAATTAATTTTTGACCGCTTACTATTAAGAAAAGTACGTAAATAGTTCCGGCAATTCAGTTAGCTGATGTACCTGGAGAGAATCCGAAGGCTTTTATAATGTTCAAATATTTTAGTGGTACATATTCCTCAATAAACAACAAACGGAAAATCGTTTTTTTTTTTCGCAATTAATTGTAAATTTGTGATTGATTTGAATGAGTCATTCACAATAAATTCCATATTATTGTACGAAATAATATTGTTACAAACGATTTCGGAATAATTTTTCATGATACCAGTGATGTGCATGCCGATAGTAGCAGTAAATATTAGCACAATTGGGCCTGCAGCTTTCGTTTCAATGCTGAGATATAAATGGTCACGATACCACGCACACATCATGCGAACATTTCTGAAAAGAAAGTAATGGAAATTTATCGGGAAATATAACTCAAGCATTGTGATATTTTGATGAGGCAACAGTAGAAAAAATTATACACTGTGTCCAGGAAAAAAACGATACACGAGAAATCAGTGGCCACGGAAATCACGTGCATTCATTTAATTCGTCGATGCATGTGGTTGCATTCAATCAGGTCTATAGGCGCAACGCAGCGAGAAAGAAAAAAAGAGCGACGTGAAAAATGAAATCCACATTGCAATGACTATAGGAAATAGAAAGCAAAGACTCTTTTTATTGCATCATTCTTTACAATCGACCAAATTATCTCCAACGCGGACAGAAATCGCAAGACAAAGTGAACTGTCAACTAAAACAAAGAATAATACATTCAACTTCTACTTCAAATTCACAAATAAGTGATAACGTGAAGTATTGGCTTACTTCAAATGTCACATATAAATGATCCACAAAAGTTTTATTCGTTTCACTAGTTCTATAAAAGAAGTTTTACGGATATCATGTATGTGGAGGAGTGTATTTTAAAAAGTTCCGACGGAAATACATAAATGAATGCCATGGAGGCGTATCGGCTGTTCGTTTTCCACGCCCCCCCAAGTTTCATATCATCAGTCTTTATTTTCCAACAGGATCGACCTGATTACAGTTATGAAATGACAAACAATGCTTCTTACATCATCTTTTGCAATGGTTACGTGTTAATCTTTCAACGTGGTTACTAAATTCTTGCAATTAAATAGTGCGTTGAGAAGTATCGGTAAAGTCATCTATTTGTCAGACATCCTGAATCCTATCTATAATTGTGAAGAAGTTTTATCGATCAGATGACCCATCACTTCAACATGATAAATTGCCATTGAAAGATGGAATGAAAACATTAATTTCCAATCAACTTGAATTTCACGTAGTTATTTATAGGGTATGATAACAGTTCAAATGGTAATTATGAAAAAATATTTGATTGCCTTTCGATTATTAACTCCAACATTATTGGATGGAGGTTGTATTACACTCTTGGCATATATGTACAATTATTTAATAGCTATTGTTTTATTGCAAATGCACGTGAGCACGCTTATTCGGTGTGAATGTAACTGAAGAATAATAATTGTGGACAGTGGAGGGAAATAATTCATGTCATCGCAACAAATTTCCCTGTGTCATCATCATTTGAATCCAATGAGATCAAATTTGATAATTCATCACGAATGAATCATCAACTGTTGGCAGATCAGGGAAGGATTCCAATGTTCTCTCAATTATTCCAAAACTAATATTGATAGAATATTGATTATGGTTAGTTGATGATTGTTTGCGGCGAAAAACTCATAAAAATTATATTGTCGAATATGACAAAGGGATAAACGATGCAATCCAACATCAAATTTTCAAGAAAATAATCACTGGAGCGTTGCATAAATGAGGATTTATCAGTATACTACCAGTTATGAATAAAAGCTGTTCATGGGCTTAGTTCATTTGGTTCCTCTAACCTACTCATAATGTTACTATTTCCCATCTAGAGATATTCCATTTTAGAATAAGAAACAATTCAATAGGCTTGAGCTGACGATCTATCAGATACAAACAGTTCGGTACCTATCGACATAATGCACTTTTGAGCCAATCATATCATCCAATTATCGCTCTAGTACCCAGCGAAAACAGTGGTGTAAAATTTAATGAAAATTCGAATCACCTGGGAAATAATCTCCTTTTCGACATATCACTGGGATGTAAAATAAAATACTATGAAGATCATTCTTTTCCCATCTGCCAGGGTCAACGAGAGAGAATGATTCTGATTGATTGTTCATCAATCATAATATAACGGAAGAAAATTGCAATGTAGCTTACAATAAAAAGGAAATCGATTTTTTACGTAACTATACGCATTATAGACATACATTCACGGTTGATTCTTGTCACTATCTAGGACAAGTACTTCTTCCGATTTTCCGAAAGAATGACGAGGTATGAATATATGACATGTGCTCCATAATTTTTCCGCTACGCAGTCATTGAATGCTTCCACTTGAGTCATTCTATTCCCAATCCGATATCCGAATTAGTACTTCTTACATGTATATTGTGTCATTATTGAAGATATGTCGATCATTTGGCTCTCACCATGCATGAAAAGTTCGAGAGATAAATCTGAAATAAGAAATATCATTTGTAACATTAATTCTGCAACCATAACTCTAAGTGTGGACTGCTTAGCATGAAAACAATTATAAATTTTATTGTTAGAAGGAGTCTCACCCTTCTCATCCTTCATAACTCATCTTCTCTCCTCTATTTCATTCGTTTACTTGCATAGTCACGCGACGACGTGAATGTATATCGCTTTATATACTATAGATCTGAGCACCCTGTTTTGATTGCATGGCAGTATCCAGCTATTTCTAACACATTATATAGCATCGCAATTTCCCACCAACAAATATTGATCGAAAATTGTAACAAGATTGGCATTTCAAATCACTTCATGTTTTACTCGACATGAAACTCAACTCAATTTCGGAATAACTGCACCTTGCTGCTCGAATATGTACTGAGCTTTGGTATATGATGAAAAATAAGAAAAAAAAAGATTGGGAAATTATGAGTGACAATAATGTCTGGTTGTGTGATTTGATCATCCTGAGAAAATTCAGCTCTTTTTCCTAGATACATAACTTTCAGTCAAATTTTCAGGATCTATATCGCAATAGCCTCATTCAGTTCACTAAAGTAAATTCCATGACGTTCTCATATATTTATAATGTAAAACACAATTTCTATCTCTGAGAGACACTCGAAACATTAAAGTGCCTGAAAAACACTTGAATTTACGAGGGATGTCCACTTTTATATATTAGTTATACCGGTTCCTATAACTTCAATTTCCAGACTGTATAAACATGAAAATAAAAGAACGAAAAATTCTGTGATACTTGGTCCGTTACGAAAACCACATTTAGCATCAAACGAAAGTTCAATACATAATTTAAGCTAAACATTCTCACGAAGCTTAAAAAAAAAGTAGTGAAAGAAGTTTCTTCAACTCTGTTATTATAGAGGATCAAGTCATCCTCACTTGAGATAAGGACGGCAGATTAAATTGGCAACTTTCACCGCGTGTCGTCGTTCCATAACATCGATATTAACCGAGCGTGAAACGTGTGTGGGAATATCACCAAGGTATGATAAAGCTCCGTTCTTACTTTACTCATCACATCCCTATAAGTTATGTGCTTCATCCAAAACTTTTCGACACGATTGACGTGCGCTATGATTATCAGTTCAGCTCCATTATTTACATCAATGAACTATACGAGATGATATCAAAATGGTTACATATATATTATTTCTACCCTGAAGAAACATCGAAGTATATAACTACTAAGTCTGATATGTTACATACTTTGGAGTATATTTTTCTCTGATACATCAGTATAGCTACTACATTCTAATTGGAGTTGCTCATTAATTCAGGTAGCATCAGTAGTATTCGCTGGCAGTATACCAAGAACTTCATAGGGGTAGTGAGTCCCCTTTATGTACACGATTAAGGTGACCTTTGATCGTACCCAAAGTAATTTGATCGTCTTCAGAATACGCTCATTCATCAATGCGCTGCCTTGCATTTGCACCATACTCGTGAATTATCGATGGTGGTACATACTTCCACTTCCGTGTATTCATAATGAAATGACCGAAGAAATTATGTTAGGGTGAATATTTAAGTAATACTTAATATTTAATACATAAACTCCCAGGTTAATTTCTCACTAGCTTATGCGAGAATACAAAAGGATGAAGAAAACAAAACTAAAATGAATGATAGTTGATGATAACAGCTATAAAAAAATACAAATAATTTAGAGATTATAAGACTGTGTAAATTGATTACTTTGAGGGTGAATGAAAGATGGAAATAAGAGAAGACGAAGTCTTGATGATATCATCGTTGTCTCAGTTCTCTTTGCTTTTCCATCCACGCTACCTTGTTTCAACCTAAATATGGCTACTCGCCATTTCCTTGACAGCCCTCGAAAGGGTTTTCGAGTGGGTCTTATTGTGCGCTTGGATATACTGTCAACAGGCCGGGGATGTGGACAGGTCGGAAGAGGCTTTCCAAATATCAAATATTCTTCTATCCATAAATGTATTTGTTCCATTCTGTCATAATCTAGATAAATATTGTAACGAATTCATGTACAGGATTATATATGTGTACGTTAAACTAGTAGGAAGAAATTCATTTTATTGGGATTTATCTCTGTACAATCCATTTTTTAACGCAATTATACACTCAACAAAGCGAGAATGACAACTGTTTTTAAGATGGAAATGATTTTCAACGACATTGATAATATTATTTTTTGAATAGTCTGCACAGCCTGATATGATTGTTGCTACCATGTGCTCTGTTAATGGCATCTATACTTTCTTTTCTATGTGAACATCACTGTATATTTACAAAGGCTTGGTCATTCTCATTATTTATTGCATAACAATCAATAAAGATAATGATCACAGCTGAGCAGAGTAATATTTTTGAATAGCAACACAATGATTTTATCAAAAAAACATGAATATGACATTGTTCTCATTGTTCAAGTTTTTCATGAATAACTGTGGTATAATTAATGATGATATCATATTATCTCGAGGATAATAAAATTTCACAATCGGAGGTTATTATTGCCAATGATACTTGATTTTTTAATGTGTGTCAAGCATTGTTAACAAATCGAAACTAGACAGCAACATATTTATGTGTGCAAGAGTGATAGAAGGAAGCACTATAAGATGAGAAGTTTGACAAAGGCATGCATAAACTCACACCCACCTACATATTCGTATCGACAGACGCGTTCAAAGTTCATATCAATCTCCACCTGTCTCATGCAGTGGTGTCATGAGAGGAGAAGCCCGCGAGGGAGAAGATACCAGGGGTAAAATTGATGACTAACCACCAGCATGAATGGTTACGCTGGCTAAGTACATTCTTCTCCACTGACCCTTTTTTTTCCTTCATTATTTTTTAATCGCTATTAAAAAGGTATAGCAGTGGCATGAAGAAAAATAAAATGGAAATATGCAATTTTGAGTTTGTAATTTATATTGGTGATAAAATATGGCTCTCATGTAGATGCAATTGGTGAGGAGAATTAGAAGAATAAAAACGATTTAGGGACGGCTGAATAAACATAGCAAGCATGATCACTATGTCATGTTTTTGAAGATAAATGAAGAAAGATCGCGATAGTTCAGAGACGATTACATTGAAAACATTGATAATATGCGCTGCGTATTAATAATTTTCGTTCTGGTTCTCAACATTTTATCTTTTTCTTTTGATCTTCGTCTGCGATTCATCATTTCTCATCGAATTTTCTCGGGTTGTCAGTAATTCTCGCCCAATCATTCTTCCCTCTGTGTTATATACGGAAGATGAACGAGCGGAATCATGATTCCCCCATTTTTTTTTCTTTTAATCGTTCAATTAATCCGAAAATCAGTTTTTTTTTTGCTTACCCCCGCGCTACTCATTTTTCTACTTATTTTCTCGTCCTCACACCCTCTCGGCACACCACGCACCTCTGTCTTGTGAATATTAAGTGGTTTACGTGACAGCATCGTGCCCATGGGGTTTTGGTTTCACTGCTATTATAGAACACCTCCACAACATCCGTGTTCATGACTAAACATTGTATTCAAACTTTGTGAACGAAAATCTTGTCATTTTTTTTTCTCCTCTCGCGATAAAATGAAGAATAAATAAACACGGTCTGATGCTGTACAATTTGAAAGGTCGGCTGTCTACTTTTATGAAACATCACAAATTCTGTTCATGACGAAGACTCCTAACTATTTTATCATGTCATTTCGAAGCGAGGATTTGACATCATCATAGCTGGTTACACGATTTTCAATACATTGAAGCGATAATTTTCCAAACCATCTGCTTATACCGACCTCGAGAATGTAATCTTAAATATAGAACATGCCTGAACTTTCAAGACTAGTACATATATCGAGTCAGGCTTACACGTTGAATCTATATAACTTCATCGATATTATTCGCATTAACTTTCAATTAATCTCCAGGCGATTTTCTGAGTAGAGTACTCGAAGTAAATAAAAAAACACAAAACATATTCAAACTCATCAGAATAATCATGTGGAATTCCTTAATTATAATACTGATCTTCTAGTTCATAAAAATAATCAGTTGATTCCATTTGTAATCCAGATCAGCGACGAACTATGTCTGTTGTTGCAGTATAGAATATATATATTTGGATCAATAGATATTTCAGATGTACTGAATATGTTATGAAGCATCGATATTCCGACCTCGATGATGCCGGTTATAGCAATTATCGAGTAGGTTGCATTCGAGTAACTAACGCTACAGCCGAAATTGTATTGAAGCAATTGCATGGCGAAAATCGATAACAGCTCCCTTTCCTGTCTCCAGATAGAACATACCTACTGCACCATGTAAGCGAGTTCAGATAATGGGTTCATGAGATGTTCTGCTACCATTCGATAAATATAAATACACAAATCGACATATATATATAGCCATATACAAACTCTACATAGTAGTACATTTCGAATGAGAAGTGAATGAATTTATATTTTTGTCAATGACAGTTGTTACAGATATTAATTTCAGAAATGCTTCACGTCCCATTATTCATTTAATACCGACATACTCGGCTTTTTCCATCGTCCATAAAAAATCTCAGTGTGAGTAATGGGAGGAAAAAAGAATAAAAAAAGAAGATGGAATGAAATGCAATAGAAAATTGATATGGATATACTAAAATAAAAATGGCTTGTGTTTCACTGATGTCATCATATATATATTGAAAAGAAATGGCTTAGGCTACTCAACAAAATTTCTGTTATGATCAACCAGATGAAACTTTATTCGTTATATTAACTAACTCACTTTCCGAATGCATACACGAATTCATAATGAGAGAAAGTTGCCAACTTCCCTTTCCCAGAATTGAAATAAATTTCATAGTTAATAAACTACTCATTATTTTCAATTAGTTGATGGCGATAAAAATGTCAAGAAACATCGTATTCTAATGTGAACAAATTCCAGATACATATAATATTGATCGCCGTCCATCATTACATAAATTGTACTCATAGAAATTTCATAAGGAGAATTTCATACCTCGTGAGAACAGATATTTTAGGTTTCATTATTAATCAGGCTTAAGAATCAGAATTATGTGTTGTCGAATTCATTATCTAAATTCATTATTCAATTTGTATTATTCCATTTTTCATTATATTCCATTTGTAACATGATGTTATTTTCCCACAGTACAACTCATCAATCTAGGAGACTTTAATAATTCGACGCAACCTAATGGAGAAAATGATCAGACAATTCGCTCCGTTGGGGCGTCAACGTCAAAAGTGTCTCCAACATAATGGAAAACACCCCGTGCTGTGCAGAAAACACACATGCAAATAATCAATTACTCAAATGGAATAAAAGAACGAAATATTTTTCATTATTGTAATAACTGTATTCTATTAATATTGTGACTGATGAAATTGGAATTCTTATTTGAGGAAAAAAATTGAATTGAACGGGGCTTATGAGCAAGTAGTTTGCAAAGGTATATCGTACGGTACTTCGTCCGATGGCCAATCCCAATAAAATTTTTATGCTTCGTCTTTTTCCCTATCTCCTCGTCTGTCGGTCCATCCCCCTCCAGTTCACCTTATTTATCTGCCTATCCATCTCTTTTTCCTCCTCTTGCGTTACCTCTGGCCGACAAGACTTTGTGTGAAATTCCAATGGACACGAAAAGCACTTACCTGGAAATCGCCTTTCTCACTTTGAAAGCATTCACACTGCGCAAAATCGAACCATCACAAATAGCATTTTCTTCATCCTTTCAGAAAATGAGGGAAGAAAAAAAGATTCTATACCTTTTTCTTCCTTTTGCTTTTTTACTCCAATTATTGCAGAATTTTACAATCATTCTCATCATGTCACAATCGCATGATGAAAATGATTATTGAGGGAGTAAAGAAAGCAATATCACTACGAGTTTACAGGAAAAGACATTGATTCGGATTTTTTGTAAATTCTTCTTTTTTCTTATATTGCGAGAGCAGAAACAATGGAGATAATTATAATAATAAGTGATGAAGCGCGGCCTCGCTCATAAATTGTATACGAGCTTCGCTTATCAATTATTTCTTCAAGAGCCCTACATCCACGGTTACGCCCACCTGTTTCACGCATACAATAAACAGTTGCTATTTATCCAAGTACAAAACATGCCAGATGAAAATAATTGAATAATATAAATGAATTAAATGCGGACGAGTATGAAGGGCTTTAGTTTCTATAGGCGTAAAATACTTCACGTGTACGTATCTTTACATTAATATAACAGCGTAGCAAACATGTGAACCCACTCAACGGTTTTTTCTACCTCTTTTCTCTTGACTTCATCGTCTTTTGCATGATTGCGTACAACACCTCTATTCATTCTTTCATTCGTCTCCAACCTAGTGTGTGTATATATATATATGTGAACTTATATAGGCCGCAAAAAAAAAGTACGAGAGAAATGGGGTCACCCTTAAATAATGGATTGTCGAAGCGCCAACTTCAACATGGAGCTTTTTACTCTCGTCCTCAAATATTCATTAAGCGCTGAAGAAGAAAATTGAAGCAGTTGTCTCATTCAGATCAAATAAACAGTCGAAAATTTTTTTTCTGGCGTACAATTGTGAATTATGTGATATTTCAATGTGAAATGAGGTCATTGTCATTTTATGATTCGTTCCGAGAATACTCATTTATACATTTGTGTCTGACTATACGGATTGCTTTCTACTTGCGATCTCTACGATTGTGTTGATGTGCGACCGAACATCATCAGAGGATGTATATTTGTATGGTATATTTTTACAGTTTCCTACCAGAATTTTATGAATGGTAAAATATGTATCATAAATGGCCCAAGATTATACCGATGATAAGAAATCGCGGAAAGAATTACAATTCAATTGATAATATATGCGCATATATTCATTTTCTTTCATGCACATGAGCATTTATGGTTCAACACTTGCAAACAATATCGTAAATGTTTTCCTCTCGTGTTGGCAGTCTGATGCTAATCTTTGATAAGCTGAATTTCAGTTGGATACAACTTTTTTCGACTGCAATACTGTCACACTCGTGAGTGTCTGATGGAAAGATGCGGTTTAGTAAGTAATCGCATGAGGGATGAACTCATTGTGGCGCACTCTGTTAGTCTTCCTAGCCAGATGGCGCATAGAGCACAGCAATAAAAATCGATACTCATCGTTTGCCGCGGTCGAGAACGCTTGTCAGTTCGCGTTTCGCGTGCATGGAGTAAACAACTCTTATTCACCAGCATTTAATCATGAAATCACAATATTAGTGAGATCGACAGAGAGGAAGACAGCAAAACTCATATAAATACTGTTTGCATTAATTTTTGCTTTCCCCAAGCAATAATCATGGTATGTTTTCAGCGTAATTATTTCGTATGTCAAATATTTTTGTTTACTGCAAGCCACACGCAAGATGACATATATTAGGTTTCTTACACGATTTTTTTCATGAATGTTCGGCGAATTAGAATGCTAGAGCAGCCCGATTATTGACTTCATTTTTTGTTCGTTAATACTATTAACACATCATACTTTTGAAATATATGGATAATAATTTTCATATGTGCAGTACGGTTTTGTAAACTATGCTCTCGAACTACTGGTTGTGAAGACATTTGACAACGAGACATGGGAAGCGATAAAGTAAGTGAATGTTTGATATTGAGTGTAGTTTCCCAAACACATTTTTTAATTTCAGTTATTCACGCATTATTTTCGAAAAAATTTATTTATGTTGGTTCTGTTCCACCAATAACAACGATTTAATTGCTTTTACAAATAAAATGGTCGGACTAATATGTTGAATCTGGGCTAAATGAGTGACGCGCATGTTGACTCGCACGTGGGAAAATTGACACAATAATCGGCACTTTTATTGTAAAAAAAAAACTTGCGAACGAAATTGAATGTAAGATATTAAATACTTATGAATTATAAATTTGTTCTCAGATTTCAATAAAAATGATAGCAATGATGAATAGTTACAATCAGGATTTCGAGATTCTAATAATGTTCAAAAATAAATAAAAGTATGACGAATAACTTGGTCAAATTTTTATTGCTTTCACATTTCTCATAGCCTCTATCAAATCCGATATCTTGTATTTTTTTTCCCCCCATATTTTCTTATCGAATGTCGATTGACAGTCATACATTTAAGGAAACATCGCTAAGCACAGAAGTGCTGATTCTTTTGTTGTTAGATTCACAGCATATCAATTTGTATCTGCGCTTCTTGACTTGATTGTCTCTGCCATTTTTTCTTCATTCTCTTTCTCTATATACCAACCCGATCTCCTTCTTCAACAGATATTTACTTGATATACGAATACAATGGAGAGTTGTAATATAAATGGTAATTCAATCAGTTGGGTGTCATATTTCGTTCGTAGTATTCATAGGCAGTTCTGTTTATCATCACGAGTATAACAAAATTGTATTTTCGGTAACAACTAATTTTTCATTTCTCGTTACAAAGTTGTTTATTTTGTTCATTTGCATACATCTATAATATTCAACTCTTTTTTTCGATCATATAAACTATTTTATCAACGATATGAAACTCAATTTGATATTTGAGTATCTTTGAAATCTGATGGCTTGGAACAAAATAAAATTTTGGAGTAAAATGTTTTAAAAATTATGTTTGAATTTCATATAAGGGATGAATGAATTACATTTGCCATTACCGATTTCATGTTGTGGGTATATTCTGTTTGGGAGAATCTATATCAATTCACATGTCCATTGAGGGTCTCGTTTATTTTCCATGGGGAGAAAAAAAAATTTAGGAAGCGTCTATCTTTATTTTTTTTCCTTTCTCATAATATTTTTTATAGTCTGAGATATAAGTTGCGTATTCAGCAGCTTTCAGAGTTCCCATATGAAATATGTTTGCGTTCGTGGACCGCGGTCATAAATTCATTTCTCTATATCTTTTTCACCCCAACTGTGTATTTGAGTCGCAACTATTACATTTCCCTGGCAGTATCACATTTTTTTCATTTTCTCATTTGGCTCATCGTTTCTTGTCATCGAATATATGATTCACTCCATTTCCGAGCTTCATTCAATTCAGATTCGATTTTTTTTACTAATTCAATCATTATTATTCTATTTTATGTCATCCGTATAAATATATATATATATATATATATATATGTATTCATATAAATGCATATATTCGAATAATATTCATGTGCAGAAAAGATGCTGCTGTCAATATGGACGGACAATTTCTCGTTCGTCAAATTTATGATGATGAAATCACATATAATATTATCACAGCGGCTGTTAACCGACTCAGTACGTGGAGAATTAATTCTATATGAAATATAAATTGGAGAGGAGCGTCAATAACTTCAGAATAATTCTATTTCAGAAATACCTGCGAATGAAATACTGGAACTTTTTGGTCGGATGTTTTTCGAATTTTGCCAAGACTCTGGATATGACAAAATATTACAAGTTCTCGGTGCAACACCCCGGGACTTTCTTCAAGTATGTTAACTGAATATGTAATTATTAAACATGGCAGGGTTAAAACACAACTCGTAGGTTTTTTCGAAGGGTGAAAATTCCATACTTTTTTCCTAATGTGCCGAACACATTGAACACATAGATGTAAATTATTCTTCCACATTAAAAGCACCTTTTTGGAGTGCAGGTCATTTTAGTTGAAAAATAAAACTTATATAAAGTTCCATATGCAAATGTTGGATCTTGCCAAGGCAGAACTGCAAACACTGAAAGATGATGGTAGTATTTCAAGATAAAATAATTATGACTCGCCTGCGGTTATGAGTATGAGTTTACTATTGACAACCCGGGGTGTCTACAGAGATAGTTCCAGTATTACATCGGCGAATTATTAGGGGTACGTCAAAAAAAGAAATTAATTTCAGAATTTGGATGCTCTCCATGACCATTTGGGTACGCTTTACCCCGGGATGAGAGCACCCTCATTTCGCTGTACAGAGCGTCCAGAGGATGGTGCCCTCGTCCTGCATTATTACTCAGATCGACCAGGTTTGGAACACATCGTTATTGGCATAGTGAAAGTGAGTAATTTCATATGTCACCCGTTGCCGTCGACGTTACTCATACTGTTTTTCCCGAACACGTGAACATATGAATTGTTGGGTCAATTCACGATAAAGTACATCTGTAAAGCATTTATCTTTATTAATCTATGAACTGTATTAGACTGTAGCCAAAAAGCTCCATGGGACTGATGTTGATATGCAGATACTGAAAACGAAAGAAGAATGCGATCATGTGCAATTCCTTATCACTGATACATCGACGCCAGGTGTTGCTGCCAAACCAATGATTGCTGAACTCGAAACACTATCAGTTGGCGAGTAAACAAAGTTATTCGATTATTATCTACTCTTATCTGTACTGCCTGTATTTTGTCCGAGGAAGAGTCTCGTGACACTTGTTACGAAAATCCCGAACAGGTGATTTTGGGGATTTTTCTCACTGGATTACCCTCTCTATCAAATTCTGACACATATATTCAAGAGACTGAGAATAATTATTTCTGCAACCAAATATTACTCTTGTATAGAACTATGAATATTTCTTGTTTGAGTCAAAAGTTGATACTCTTTGAGTATCATAAAAGAACAATATCATATGAACTACATCACGCAGAAAGACAAATGCAGGATTAAGATAATGCAAGTTCGCAGCAAAATATTGAGCAACAATTGTTATTTCAAAGAAGCATTACTAGTATTGGAATACTCTCATTTAATTATTCATGATGTGGCATATCGATAGTTTTATCTGGGAGTAGAAAATTAATCTCTTCTTCTTTATTCCAAGATATTTTGATACATGTAATGTAATCCTAGAATCAATTACGCCATACTGTATTATCATGGCACTGCCATATGTGTGTATTATTTTACAAGAAGATCTTTAGAACCGTTTTATGCATGGTATGAGAGACTCCAAAAATTCCGAAACGATCCATTGAATTCTTTCGTTAGAATAAATTCTCAATAGTTACTTTGCCTTAGCGACCCTCACACTAAGCTACCCTTTTCACTATCCAAACTGATATGATCATTGCCAAATTGTTGTGTTCAATTTTATGTGCAGAATCGAAAGTTAGTCCAGCCACTTTCTGCCGAGTCTTTCCATTCCATTTAATGTTCAATCGCGATTTGACAATCGTTCAGACGGGATGCACAATAACACGCGTCATACCACGTGTGACGATCAGCAATTGTAAATTGAGTGACATACTATTGACGGTAAGTACCGAATGATTCTGTGTGCATAATAACCCCAGTATATGGTGCTGCATGGACACATATTTGACGAAAATGTTCGCCGGTGCAGCAATAAGATATTTGATGTGCGAGCATGCTGCTCCTCTCAAATCGAGCGTCTCTCTCAGGGCTTTTAATCTGAGCGCGATCGAAAAAACTGGCAGTACGTGATATAATGAACTCCTTCGTTCACGAACGTCAACGTCTCCATGAATAAATAATATTTTATCGTGTATGTGTATTCCATATGGAGAAAAAACATCAGAATCTACAGAAAAACTATGTCAATGCTGAATAAAAAATTCAATTAAACACACTGATAACATTCAAAATGTCGACCATGGTAAAGCAAATAACCTCGACTGCGCAGTACTGATGTTCAACAAGTTGGCTATAACAATGACAATGCGCTGTTGTTTCTCTTTCCAATGTCTATGTTATTTGCCTTTATAAATATTTCAGTTTGAAATACTTCAAAACACCCATTGCTTGACCCAATTCGAAATTTCATTGTTACAATGACAAAACCAGCGCTGAGCCGTGTAAATATAACAGTGAAGCCCACATACGCCTCAATTGTTATCTTGTGTTTGATGGAGTGATTGCCCAATGCGTAAACTAATGACTATGAGAGTACATATATACTTGAATTTGATATCACACTCAAATGCTTCATCACATTAGTTAAGAAACAGATGAAATAGATTATTTATCATTGGAGAAGTATTTTGACCGGATTGTGATTAATACGTGACCGAAACATATGAGGAAGGAGCACAAAACCAAAGAAGAAGTTCTAAGCAAGCCATCTCATGATGAGACTCCGAGTGTTGCTACCTATATTTCTATGTAGTCTGTTTATTCAGGTAAGACATCTTGCAATATATGGAGAGTAACCGCAGTAGTAGATCCATCCCAAATGTACTTTCGTATTGATTGTACTATTGCTGCTGATTCATACTTTGTTTTACAGAATTCCATATTAGCACAAGATGACGATGAAGATGACGATGCAGACTCTGCTCTCCAGGTGATAATGCAGCAGAATGAAATAGTGAAAGCACAACAGGCGATAAGCTCACAGATTGCTCAAATAATAGAATCGAAAAATCAAAGAACTGACGAACTTGATGAGATTTTGGGTGAAGATGATGCCACCATGAAACTGTTCACCGAAACGGGAAATCAACTTAATCAGGCTGACGGGCATCTTGAAGTAGTTGTGAACCAAATGAATGACATGTTGGGTCAGAGTAATCTCACAATCGATGAACTTTGTGAAGCATTCTCATTCATCGAAAAAATTTTTGCTGAGGTGAAAAAGGTATTCAAAAATGTAGAACACGCAATAGACGGAGCCTTCGAAAAACTACAAGAGGACAATGCGACAAAAACTCAAGCCAGTGATGATTTGACCTGGGGTGTTGAAACGATGAAGAACGTCAATGTTGTTTTGAATCAACTGATCGAAATATTGAAAAACTGCCACCCTATGAAAACTGAACTGACTTCTATATTGAGTCAAATCGATCGAATCTTAACGAGAGAATTGCGGAATGAGAATAAAAATAATGATCAGAGCTTTGTTGAAAGAGGTAAGATGAGTGAACATGGTGGGAAAGATGGCAGCCTGAACATCACGAATGCAAGTGCAGGTAATCAGATTGAAATAACACAAACCTCTTATGGTAGCTCAAGTGGTGGGGCTGGACATCGAAGGAACACAATAGGAGGGTCCGGCACTAACGGCGCACAAGAGCAGGACAGAATAGAACCGTCAACTATCCCAATTGCCACCTATAACAGCAACGGCCAAAACCAGAATACCCAAACGAGTAATCAGGGAGCGCAGACTAGGAATCAATATACCACGACTAGCCGCCCAGATAGTGAGAGTGAAATTATAAATAATGCTGCTGATAGTTTCATCGGTGGAAGTTCAAATCGAATTGATACCATAGAGAGTTCAAGTACATACGATGTAAGCAACCAAGATAGAACAATCGGTGAATTCTTCAATCACATGAATTCGAATGGAGATTCTGGTGCCCATAATGGGAATAATCAGAATGGAATAAGCTCACCGGTCGTTAGTCTTGAAATAAGCCCCGGCAATAACGGATATCAGACGACTCAAACAAGTAATCGAGGCACGCAGACTGCCAATCAATATACCACGACTGACCGCCCACGGAGTGACGATGAAAATATGACTAATCCTGCGGGTGGTTTTATCAGTATAAGTTCGAATCAAAATAGTATGATAGGCAGTTCTGGTACACACAATGAAAGCTACCCGAATGAGAATCTCGGTGGAATTTTCAATCAGATAAATACGAACAGGAATTCTACTATCTATAATGGGAATAATCAGGAAGGACTGAACTCATTCGGTGTTCATCTTGGGACTACCCAAAGCATGAATGAAAACCAGACAAGCGGAACAAATAATCAGGGCGCTAAAGTTAGCACTCAAAGTACCACGGCTGACCGTCCAGGAAGTGAGAGTAACAATATGAATAATGCTGCTGGTGGTCCTAACGGTGGAGGATCGAATCGAATTGATATAATAGGGACTATCAATATTCATAATGAAAGCAACCAGAATGAGACAGTCGGTGGATTCTCTAATCAGATTGATCCTGAAGAAAATTACACTACTCATGATGGAAATAATCACAATAGACAAAACTCATCAGAGGTTCATTTTGGGACTACCCAAGGCATGAACGAAAACCAGTCAAGCGGAACAGATAATCACGACACTAAAGTAAGCACACAAAGTACCAGGACTGACCGTCCAGGAAGTGAGACTAACAACATGAATAATGCTGCTGGTGGTCCTAACGGTGGAAGTTCAAATCGGATTGATATAATGGGGACGTTTGATACTCATGATGAAACCGACCAGAATAAAACAGGCGAAGGTTCCTCCAATCGGATCGATCTTCAAGAAAATTCTATTATCCATGATGGAAATAATTTTGATGGACAGAACTCATCAGGTGTTCATTATGGAACTACCCAA